>CM038675.1:661140172-661352672 GCA_021605145.1 Aegilops bicornis
CTCTGCGAATTGAGCTAGTTCCAATTTGGATTTGCCAGCTACTTGTTTCATGGCTTTAATTTGAGCCGCGGATCCTACTCTAGAAACAGAAATACCCACATTAATAGCGGATCGAATTCCTGCATTGCCGCAAGAAGGATAGGAGTTGGCTTACCGCATCTACCTTCTCATCACGGGATAAGGGCTGGGGCGTTAACTTAAGTACTAAAGCTGCTGGAGCGGCTGCCTCCGTTGATTCCCCACGAAGGACCTCTAGAAAGATATCAAATACAAGTTCCTTTTTGATATATCTATGTATACTGTATACACAGATACAGGATCCGCTATACCCGCTTGTGAAATAAAGAGTAAATAATCTCTTCTCACCCCCATATCCAAATAAAAAAGCGGTTTAAGTAATAAATTTGAATTAAAGAGAAGAATCAATGGATTCATGATTAAACCCCTCTTACTTCTTGTATTTTTTTACAATTTTGGTTTAAGTGAGGGATCAAATATATAGTCAACTTTATTTGATGGTAGCTTGGAGGATTAGAAATATGACTATTGCTTTCCAATTAGTTGTTTTTGCATTAATTGCGACGCTGAAAGTCAGTCAATGCCCTGGCTTCAATGAATGAAGACCGATGGGCTATGAAGTGGAGATGATGTCGTTGTGCCATTGCTCGTGATGTCTTCACCAGGATTTGAATTACCAATGTGAAAGGTAGCATGCCAGCTACGGAACCATACCACTATGGTCATCTATATGATTAGACAGTGCCGCTTCACTAGACTTTCCTGAACCATCCAACATAGCTTTAAGATCCTAAGCTACACCATAGCTAAATCAACCAACGCCAGGGATTCTAGCTCAAGATCAGGAAAGAGCTTCGTTCCCTCTCGCCAACAAGAAAATAAAGAATTGTTCCAACCTTGGCTCGGGGTCTTCTCTGACTTAATAGCTGGCCGACTCCTCTTCATGGATCACCGTTCTATATAGTTAGGCGCAACATCGGATTTAACCACCTATCCCTATTCCCTCAATCGATACCGTCCAACTGTCCTGTTATTGGGACAACATCGTACTTCTCGTTAGGGACAATAGTTCCTATACTTAACTAACCTCTGTGCGCAATCACTGTTTAACACATCATTCTTTCAGCTTTTGGGGGTGGGACCTGCTGGCATAATGCAGGCTGGAACATGGGAATTCGAGGTCTCATGAACGAGTTTTTTTTTGTCGCTTGCTCGCTCAAAAAGCTCTAACGCTCATTTACGAGTGGAGTGCATAAGCCCTTATTTGAAGTAGGGTGAGGCCTTACTACACGAGCTCGTAAGTTAAGCATGGAACGAGCTCCTCAGCGAACTGGTCGACTCAAAATCCGCCCCAGCTTTACCATCGGCCTTCGATTTCATTTCATCATCTTTCAACTTAGTTTTCTCTAGGAACATATCAAAAATATATAGGAGCTATATTACGAGCTATTGATTTACAACATAGATATGCAAAACTATCAAGACTAAGTTCATGATAAATTAAGTTCAATTAATCAAATTACTAATGAACTCCCACTTAAAGAAACACCCCTCAAGTTTAACTAAGTGATACATGATCCAAATCAACTAACACATGTCCGATCATCACGTGAGATGGGGTAGTCATCAATGGTGAACATCCCTATGTTGATCATATCTACTATCTTTACCTAATATTAAAGGGAGGAGGATTTCATAGTTCTCCATAAGTCATCCCTTTATATCCATTGATTTTGTGTTAACCATAAGCATTGACGGCTGAGATTGATATTAGATTGAACAAATCGAAAAGGAAATCTTCACGGGTTTTTTGTTCGTACGTGCAGGAAGCCGGCCAATCCATCCTTCGTGTCTCCCTTTGGGCCTACTAAGCCAGCCCATCACTTCGTTGCCATCTCTCGCACGACACAGGTTGGAAACAAAAACGGAACACACTCAAATAAAAAAGGAAAACAATACCGGAAAGATCTCTCTTGATTCCCTCCTTAAAATCTGGATGTACCTGCCATTCCCACGAATTAAAATCTGGATGTACCTGCCATTCCCACGAACCCCACCTTTCCTCTAGCATGATCAAAACAAATCTAGTTTCCATAAGATGAATTAATCCTCTCGATTTGCACCTCATATCACATCGCGAGAATTGAATTGGAACAAGATCCGTCGGGTGCAAGGCTGCTAACTGGAGGTCGCCTCTTGGCCTCAAGTATCATGGCACCGGTGGAGAAATCCATACTGATCGCAGTCCGTGATCTCGACATGGGCCACGTGGAAAGACTCCTGTCCCTGCCTCACATACCATGGCATCGGCAGGGAATCCATACTCGAGGTCGATCTGAGGTTTGCCACCTGCAAATTTGAGCGAGATGGTCGATGCTTCTTCTGCTGGAGCTAGCATGCAGCCAACCAAACCTGGGGAAAGCAAAGGCCACCGATCTTGATCCTGACATGTTCATCGCCACTTCCGGATGTGCCGGCGCAGCCATGGAACTATGAATACGCCCGCAGGGAATTGCAGTCTGATGCGTACAGAAGTTGAACGGTCAGGCTTATATCAATCAAGAAAGATAAATGGCATACAAAGTTACAAGCATGAGGAAAGGCAGTATAGAACGCATGTCTGTAGAACGGTGGAGGCAAGGAAAAGACCTGTAGAGGGAGGAGGGCCAGGGATCACGTGGAGGCGGAGGAGCAACCTAGTGACAGAGGTTTAAGGAACTGATCAGGCCATCTTTCCTGTCGAGTCGCCAGAGCCAATTCATACATGTAACTCTGGCGACCGGATCACATTGTCGGTGCCGATTGGATCACATTGTCGGTGTCGGTTTCGCCGGAGCGAGCACCTCAGCCTCCTACGTGCATGGTGCTTCTGCCGCTTCCAAGGGATCCCGAAGTGATACGTGCCGACTGCTTGCATGTATTGCTGACTTGTATTGCTGACTTGATCTGACGGGAAGATGTCGAGCTAGCCCCGACTCTCAAGATGGAAGTGCACCCTCTCTGCGTGCGTGCGTGTAGTTGCACGCTCTGCTTAATGTCCTCTCCTACTCACGTTCTCTTTGACTCTTAGCTTCCAAATCTTCTCCAGGCTTCAGAAGAGTATACGTGCCAGCTAGGACTGGTGAAATAAAGTTATTAACCAATACTATAATGTTTTGCTTTGGTTTTCAGATGGTGCTTTTTCATTGATTCCCATACATGACGTTGCATGCAGTGATCTGAGAATTAAAGTGTGATTTGTTTGTGCTAACCAGTAAGTCACAAAGCCGAGGTAGGGTAGGATGGGTCACACCTATGTTCAGAGATAAGTCTGAGATAGAAGATGCTCGAAGTTTGTTCATGGTATGATTGCATGAGGCATCCATGGCGGTGGCATATGCTTGGTGTATGTGCTTCACATGATGGTCATGGCGTGCCTCCTGTAGGCTAAGTCCCAGCTTCTTTGGAGGTCATACAGTGATACTATTGGCACGGAGAATCTGAAGGTTAGTAATTTAGTACTTACCTCGTCAATTCTTCTTCGATTAAGAACGTTGCTGATTTTCATGATTTAGTCTACTTCTAACTGCTAATAAAATAATCCAACCAAATTGGGTCATCTGCTATAGAGAGCTAAATGAACCATCTGGAATGGGATGCATTTCATTTTCCCGAGAGAATTTGTAGTAGCACAATGTACAACATAAGGGGTGTATAGATAGTGTTAGGTTGAAAGAATTGTTAGCATCAAGCTGTCAAGCATGACTGTAAGAGGATTATATACGAACTATAATATGGATCTACATGTATAAATGATATTGTTGAATTTATCTGAGAGAACAGTGGGCACATGTTTGCGTAAATTATTGGTATAAACAACTTTGGAGAGATCCATTTTCACTTGGTTGGATAATTAAGAGAAGTTGAAGTTAAATTTAATCTCTAAAAGTCCGGAATGTACCCAGTTCCTTATACGACAAATCTTGGATTATCGAGACAAAAAGAAAAAGGAAAATCATGGTATTTTAAATTATTTTGTAACATTTCGGTTGAATTTTGATGATGATGCTCCTTAATTACTTACATTGATTGATGTAACAATATGAGTGCTGCCTTGTAGAGGAGCATCAAGCTCTAATACTACACGCTAGATCGAGAGCATCAACACTTGCAGGTGGATGGAGGGAGAGAGATATGTATTATCCATGTTACAATGCACGGGCTCTTTTGCTCCATAGTTACTTAACTCTCAAAGTATATGCTCCAAAGTAGAAGGCCCCCGGTCGAACTCCTCAGCACGCCCATCCCTCTCCACCCACAGAGCTAAAAGGACCAAATTAAATGATGTCTGGAATTTCCTGTTGCTGCAATTGTTATTTTAGGTTGGTTTGCTTGTTGCTGCTTTTACTTAATATTATTGATATTGGTAAAATTTTCAGTTTGGGAACATAAATTTACCTGGAATCATACATGCCCCATGTCATGGGCTCATGTTGCAATTCTCAGATGATCCATCTTTTTTCTCGTGAGTGACCGTTGTCCCACGACACAATTTCTTAACTCAGCCAACCGTTGTATGTGAACGTAGAGCCTATCACAACCGATCATCACGTGGTGTCTCAGCACAAAGAACTTTCGCAACGGTGCATACTCAGGGAGGACACTTATACCTTGAAATTTAGTTGAGGGATCATCTTATAATGCTACCACCGTACTAAGCAAAATAAGATGTATATAAAAGATAAACATCACATGTAATCAAAATATGTGACATGATATGGCCATCAACATCTTGTGCTTTTGATCTCCATCTCCAAAGCATCATCATGATCTCCATCTTCACCGGCTCGACACCTTGATCTCCATCATAGAGTCATTGCGTCGAGGTTGTCACACCAACTATTGCTTCTGCAACTATCGCTAACACATAGTGATAAAGTAAAGCAATTACATGGCGCTTGCACTTCATACAGACAACCCTAACGCTCCTATCAGTTGTCGATATTACAAAACATGATAATCTCATACATAAACATATATAACATCATATCTTGACCATATCACATCATGAGATGCCCTGCAAAAACAAGTTAGACGTCCTCTACTTTGTTGTTGCAAGCTTTACGTGGCTGCTACTGCCTTCTAGCAAGAACCGTTCTTACCTACGCAAAAACACAACGGTGATTCATCAAGTTTGCTATTTTAACCTTCTTCAAGGACCGGCCATAGTCAAATTCGATTCAACTAAAGTAGGAGAAACAGACACCCGCCAGCCACCTTTATGCAAAACTAGTTGCATGTCTGTCGGTGGAACCGGTCTCATGTGCGTGGACATGTAAGGTTGGTCCGGGCCACTTCATCCCACAATAACGCCGAATCAAAATAAGATGTTGGTGGCAGTATGACTATCACCGCCCACAACCCTTTGTGTTCTACTCGTGCATATCATCTACGCATAGACCTGGCACGGATGCCACTGTTGGAAAACATTGCATGGAAAACAAAAAAATTCTATGCACACGCAAGATCTATCCATGGAGATGCATAGCAACGAGGGGGGAGAGTGTGTCTACGTACCCTCGTAGACCATAAGCGGAAGCGTTTAATAACGCGGTTGATATAGTCGAACTTCTTCATGCTCCAACCGATCAAGTATCGAACATACGACACCTCTGCGTTTTGCACACGTTCAGCTCGGTGACGTCTGAGGGAGTCCTGGATTTGGGGGTTGTCGGTGTCAAAACCGGCGGATCTCGGGTAGGGGGTCCCGAACTGTGCGTCTAGGCGGATGGTAACAGGAGACAAGGGACACGACGTTTTACCTGTGTTCGGCCCTCTCGATGGAGGTAATAACCTACTCACTGCTTGATTAATATTGATGATATGGGTAGTACAAGAGTAGGTCTACCACGAGATCGTAGAGGCTAAACCCTAGAAGCTAGCCTATGGTATGATTGTTGTTCGTCCTACGGACTAAAACCCTTAGGTTTATATAGATACCGAATAGGGTTAGGGTTACACAGAGTCGGTTACAATGGTAGGAAATCTACATATCCGTATCACCAAGCTTGCCTTCCACGCCAAGGAAAGTCCTATCCGGACAAGGGACGAAGTCTTCAATCTTGTATCTTCATAGTCCGAGTCCGCCAAAGATGATAGTTCGCTATCCGGACACCCCTAGTCCAGACTCCTCAAGAGCCCTGAACCAGGCTTCAATGACGACGAGTCCGCGCGCATATTGTCTTCGGCATTACAAGGCGGGTTCCTCCTCCGAATACTTCATAGAAGGTTTTGAACACAAGGATAGTGTCCGGCTCTGCAAAACAAGTTCCACATACCACCGTAGAGAGAATACTCTGTGCACGGATCTGCTGACGTATTCCGCGGCGTGACATCACACCACAGCCAGGCTTTTATTCGAATCGTTTTTACTGTCCCACCTCAGCGCGTTTAGTAAGGCGGTTTCCTTGGCACGTCTTATCAAAGCGTAGATCGTGCCCCCTTATTATGGTATTCTCATCAATACGGACGTGGGTAACCCAACCGTGCCCATTGGCACGCCTCCTCTATCGAAGGCGAGTCCCAATCGACCACGGGGAGGGCTCTTGGTATTCAACCTCTTTATAATGAGACCAAGGCCCTCTTCTTTTTTCCACCCTCCATCGAATTAGCCTCGCGCTTCGAGTTCTAACACCCAAAGCTTCAGATTTAGGCGCTTCGGACCTTCGACGATGTCCGGCTCCGACCAGCTCGGCCGATGGATGTCTTCTTCCATCACAGAAGAATATGTGCTAAAGCTGCGAGACGGCAGGTATCTAACCGGCGAGAGTTCGCATAGGCTGCCTGCTCCAGGGCAGGTCATTCCCACTCCCGAGCCCGGCGAGAGCGTGGTGTTCGTGTCTCGCTTCCTTCGGGGTTTAGGCTTCCTGATGGATCCCTTTGTGCGGGGGCTCATGTTTTATTATGGGCTGGATTTCCATGACTTGAATCAAGTCCATCCTCCATATCTCGTCATTCATTGTCGTATGTGAAGCCTTCCTCCATATTACCCCTCACTTTGGATTGTGGCTCAAGACCTTCAAGGTGGAGCCAAGATGATCGAGGGCAACAAGCGAGTGTGGAGGGGCGGTCATAAGCAAGTGTGCTGATGCTCGTGGCCCGAGGGCTCTTTTCAAGAGGAGCTTGGTTTGTGGCAACGGGAGTGGTTTTATATCACCGCTCCAGGGCACCAAATGGGTGGCGCCACCCGCCTTCCGCTCAGGTCCACCACAACGGCTGGCATCATGGGTCAACCGGGGCTCGACTGGGGGCCGTCCAAGGACATTCCTCTATTGCAGGGCCGTATTCGAGACCTCCAAGAAAGAGAGATCAATCTGGTCGTGGCGGCGTAGGTTATGCTGATTCGGCGCCTTCTGCCCTGCAAACGTCGCCCCCTCCGTCTGTGGGAGTTTAATCCGGAGGGACCACGAGCTCTCCAACATTTTATGGGCGCGACGCCCAAGGAGATGTACAAACTGTTCTTCGGATCACAAGAGAAGTGCCCGGACTTGACCGAGGACGCATGTCTAAGCTGCAATCACCCAGATACTCAAGTAAGTAACCCTGTAACCGGACAGGGTGTTCATTCATTTACCATATATATGCCCTTTAAGGGAGCCGTTTCTTGAACAGGAGTGGATAGCCAAGGCAAAGTTGATAAGGTGTCCGTCTCCCCTCCCAGAGACCACGCCGGATCCCATGCTGACCAAGATGTTGAAGGCCGTGCCTTTTAAAGAAGGCGAAGGGGGAGCAGGGAAGCAACTGCCTCCACGAAGGAGGCTTTCAAGGAAGAGGGGATCAGGGATCCTCCTCTCCAAGGGGAGAAGAGGACCGCTTCCGAAGACCCGGAAGCCAAGGCCTCAAAACGGGGAAAGAAGTCTTCGTCAGAAAGTCCGGCGCCGGGAAGTACCCCAGCCGCACTATTTCCCCAAGGGGATCAGCCCTCCAGCGAGCCATAAGTAAAAAGAAGGGGTCCTGTGAATAAAGAACATCCCTGTATTTATTTCTGAAGATAACCGAAATTGTACCTTGTAGTTCGGATCTCAGCCCTTCTCAGCAGAGCTCGTCTTGAGGATCTTCAGACGGAGATGGTAGAGAGCGAACGCCTCTACCTACTCGCGCCTTCGTCTTGGTAGGCGACCACAAGTGTCGTCGCGGAGAGTTTCCCAATCTGGCCGGGGCAGACGGTCCGGCGCCAACTAGCGTGCGGTCGGAGGAGCTGAAGGACCTGCTCGGGCGAGCGTATATCTCAGAAGATCACCATGCGCTAATGGCTACGGTAATTGAAAGAATTGCATCCGCTGAGAGCGGATTGCATGAAGCCGCCAGAAGTTTACTGACGGGGTTTGAGGTACGAAAAAAATGATGTACCTTCGGCGATTATGCATATAGAATGCGCCAGATAGATAGTAGCCCTAGCGACTCGGTATCTTTATCACGGCCCGACAGCGTGCGAGATCATAATCTCGATACTAACATGTCGCCGTTCCTATGTAGGTGGCGGGCGTCCGTGGCTAGCCGGATCGATGAATTTGCCGAACTAAAGCGGCAACTTGACGAGGTGGATGCGGACATCGCTACCGGGTCAATAAACGGTTTGATGAGTCACAAGGTATCACGACTTCTCCGCGGACACACGGTAAGGGAGCTTGACGCCCATGCCTTACTACTTGTATGCTTTGATGCAGACGGTGCCGCTGCTGTGGAGAGGCTGCGGGCGGAACTTGCCCGAGCTAAAGAGCAAGCCCGGAAGAGTAATGCGGCCGCTTTAAAGGCGGCCGAAGAGCTGAAAGCCGAACGGGCTGCTTACTGCTGAAGCAAAGAGGAAATGGCCGATTTGGCCCTGAAACTGAAGAATACTACCGACCGCTGCGAGGTTCTTGAAAAAGAACGTCAAGCGGAACAAGAGGACCAGAAAAAGGCCACCGCCGAATCCAAGGATGCCCGTTCCGCTATGAGAGCTGCCAAGGAGGAGCTGAGTCAGGCCGGGGATATTGCGGCTGGAAAACCGTTTCTGCTGCGGAGGAAATATATGGATCCGAAGTATGCTTAGTTGGACAAGGTGTGGAGTTCGGAGGATGCTTATCGGGACTTAGCGGCGAGCGTTGCGGACGCGATTGAGCACTTCCGAGGCCAGAAGGGGCACAGAAGGGAAGAGCTATTTTGGTCACAATTCCATAGTCCGGAGCGTCCTCTTCCGTTGACCGATCGGTTGGCCGAATGGGCCGAGCTGAATCGATTATCCGGACTTGCCATGAAGCATGTCATGACTCATTTGTGGCGAGCGGACCCCAGCCGAAGAGTTATTTTGGCTTAGTGCAGCGGTTTCTTGGTGCGGTACAGCGTGTCGGCCTTAATGAAGCGGTCGGCGTGTATTGAGGGGGCGCGGATGGCTCTTGCCCGTGTCAAGGCATACTGGGCTGAGATGAAGGCCACCGATATTGCGTCCCTAGATTCGGACGGCAGCCGAGTACCAGTCGAGCGCTATTTTGAGGAAGTTCTTCCGAGCGCTTGTTTAATAGAGACGCAGTACTCGAAGGATGTTATGTTTGAATGACATGTATAATTTTATGAAACAACGTTTCAATTTAATGTAAGAGCTTTTTATACTTGTGCCTTCAAGTAGCAAACTACCTCCTGTGCGGCCGTTGATGTTTATATGTATATAACCTGAAAGATGGCAGTCTTCGGCTTCAGCCTCCACGCACATAGTGCGGGGGTGTTTGCAAAGAAGTCGCGCTTTCACACTTAATCCAACATCTTGGTCCTATAAAGGAGGTGTTAGCATAGCAAACTAGGCAACCGGACTATAATGCTTTATCACTTTCACTTAGCCATAGGAGTTCGATGGTGGGGCTACTATATAGCCCCTGGGGGCACCACACTCTCCCGAATTCGGGGTGCGTCTGTGCCTGACCGAAAAAACGGTCCTTCGTTAATGCGCAGGAATTCTAAACATTCCGGTGAGTCTTCGAGTGGTTGACCAGTCTCTCGCTATATCATGACAATCAGTTTTCGGCTTTCTCTGCTGAGGTGCTCGCCTGGCCGAACCGTGGCACAATCGCAGTAGTTCTCCTGGTGCCGTGTTAGCCGATAAAACGGAACGTAAGGCAGCAAAACACAGGAGCCGGGCAAACCCAACATTTGACCAAAGACATGATTCGGAGCTGATGCATATAAGGCCTAACTCGAGACGCCGAACACTCCCTAAGGTATTCGGTCTTTTATAAAGCGGGCGAACAATGCCCTTGGTAACAAGCCCCGGTGTCCAGTGTCGCAAACTTCGACGGCCGATGCCAAAACGCCATCCTCCTCCTCGGTTATAATAAGAGACCGGGGGATGAGTAACAACAAGAGACAGTGAAAAAGGTTTTTGCAGGGTCTTAATCTGAAAAGAATCCTTGCAACGGGTCCCTGCTGCACGTCTGCGCCTATGTCTCCGCGCAGCCGTATCACTCGACGGGTATAGCACGCGTTCATCTCAGTAAAGAGAGGAACTTAGTTTGAAAAAGATCGCGCTAAAATGTAATTGGAAATAAAATAGAGTATGGTTCAAAAATGAGTAAAATTGAGCTTTATTGTCTCTTGTTGTACATGCGTGGAGCCCCTTGTCAGGGGGGTACGCGGCTAGTAAGAATCATGTTTATTTATGTCGGACTCGCCTAACCGTGTCCGGGGTCTGAACGACCTGCTTTAGAGGCTTTTGGCCAGCAAGGCCGTATTAGTGTCAGACTGTTAAGGCAGTCTCACATTCTTTCCTTGAAGGACACGCGCATCTTCCCTTTAATGAAATGGTGCCTCGTGGACCGGGCATTTTAAGTTTAAGAGATGCATAATGCGGTATTGCGTTAAAGCGGGCGAAAGCTTCGCGTTCCAGTAGTGCTTGATGGCTACTTTTAAATGGGGCGATGTGGAAGACCAACTTTTCCCGACGGAAGTTGTCGGGTGAGCCGAACATAACTTCCAATAGTAAGGAGCCCGTACAATGGGCATATGTGCCTGGCATTCTTCCTTGGAAGGAAGTGTTGCTATGGCTAATCCTGTTTGGGTTTATCCCCATGTTGCGGATTGTGTCCTGACATAGCAGGTTTAAATCACTGCCGCTGTCCATTAGGACTTGCGTAAATTGAAGACCGCCGATTATAGGTTCTAGTATCAAGGCAGTCCATCCTGCGTTAGGATACTTTCGGAGTAGTCCTGATGGTCGAAGGTAATTGGTTTTGACAACCGGTGTTGGGACTCATTGTGGTAGATTGTGCGGCGTGTAATTCAATGGGTGCCGCTCTGTTTTCCCTTTTGTTACTTGAAGTAAGTTTACTGTTTTGACCTCTTGTGGGAAATTCTTTTGTTTTCCGGGGCTCTTCTTGTGGTGCTCGTCATCATCCTCACTTGGTGTGTCGAGCCCCTTGTGTTCGGCGTTGAGTCTGCCGGACTGCTTGAAGACCCAACAGTATCTGTGGGTATGGTTTGCAGGCTTCCCAGGAGTACTGTGGATTTGGCATATCTTGTCCAAGATTTTGTTTAAGTTGGATAGCTCATCGCTATTATCCTTACGGGCAGTTTTTATTGTTCGCCATGAGCTTTTGAATCCGGCGTTGATCGCTGCACTCTTTGGACCGTTCCCTTAATCCGGCCTTTGGTCCTTGCCGCGTCGTGGTTTCCCATTCCCATCCCTGACTTCGGATGTACTTGGGTCACTGGTACTGCATCTTGCTAGCCAGCTATCCTCTCCCGCGCAAAAGTGGGTCATGAGGCTTGTTAGTGCGGCCATTGTTCTTGGCTTTTCCTGGCCAAGGTGTCTGGCGAGCCATTCGTCTCGGACGTTGTGTTTAAAAGCTGCTAAGGCTTCAGCGTCCGGACAGTCGACTATTTGGTTCTTTTTGGTGAGGAACCTGTTCCAGAATTTTCGAGCTGACTCTCCGGGCTGTTGGGTTATGTGACTTAGATCGTCTGCATCCGGAGGTCGGACATAGGTTCCCTGGAAATTGGCCCGAAAAGCATCCTCAAGCTCTTCCCAACTACCATTGGTGTTTTCGGGGAGGCTTTTAAGCCAATGCCGGGCTGTCCCTTTGAGCTTGAGGGGTAGGTATTTTATGGCGTGGAGATCATCTCCTCTGGCCATGTGTATGTGGAGGATATAATCCTCAATCCAGACTCCAGGGTCTGTCGTTCCGTCGTGTGCCTCTATGTTTACGGGCTTGAATCCCGATGGAAATTCATGATCCAGCACCTCGTCGGTGAAACATAGAGGGTGCGCGGCGCCCCTGTATTTGGGTGTGCCGTGATGTTCGGATATTTGACGTGTTGTATTGCTCGCCAGAACTTGTTTCCTTGGCCCGTAGATAGATCTAAGCGGGCCATCCTTTTGGTGCGAATCCTTATGCGGATCGGCGTGTCGGCTTAATGTGTGCGGCGCCGCTTGCGCTTCTCGTTTTCCATGTGGTCGTCTATCCGACCCGGCGGCCTCTTTGTTTTTTTATCGTGGGGGCTCTACGGCCTCCTCATCGAATTCGGGCAGTAGTTTGCGCTTTGGGTAGCTCTTTGCTTGGCGGTTGTCGCCATATTTGTCTGCAGTGTTGAGTAATTTACTCCATCTCATTCGAAGTGCGTCTTCCGCTGTTATGAGCCTCTGTTTCTGCTTTTTCAAGCTACGCGCAGTAGCGAGGAGCTCTTTGTGGAGGTTCTTCTGATCCAATGACGTGTTCGGCATGAGATCGTCCGGACTGTTGTCCTTGCCGAGGACGGGTTGTTTGTCCAAGTTGGCCTGTTGAGATGGTTTCTCAATGGCATGTTCGTCGCCGGCCGGCTCACCCTGCTCTATGGCTGGGTCTGTGTGGGCGCTATCTTTGTCGAGGTGGAGTTTTGAGCGGCGCTTACGCTGCCGCTTTGACTGCTTCGAGGGAATTTTCTTTCGCAGCGTCTAAATGCGTTCCTCATTATCGCTTCCCTTAGGTGTGTCCACCGTATATATATCGTAAGTTGAGGTGGCCATCCAATGCCCTGTGGGCGCTGGTTCTTGGTCATCTCCGGCGTCGTCGTACATATCGTCGATGTCCTCGGAGTCGAAGTCGAGCATGTCTGTTAAGTCATCGATAGTGGCTACAAAGTGGGTGGTGGGTGGGCATTGAATTTCTTCGTCGTCCGAATCCCAACCTTCCTAACCGTAGTTCGGCGGGGGCTCCCCTGACAAAGAGAGAGACTTTAATGAGTTCAGGATATCGCCAAAGGGCGAGTGCTGAAAGATGTCCGCGGCGGTGAACTCCATAACCGGCGCCAGTCGGATTCGACCGGGCAGGGCGCTGGAGGTTCGGAGTCCGGAAAGGAGTCCGCACAGGAGTCACGAAGCTTTGCAAAGGACAGGGATGGTGTTCGCTCAATCGCCGAGAGATTTCAGCCCCGAGGCGGTGTCCAACCAACCGTCCTCGATCGGCTAAACCGGCTCCGGATTAAGGGTCGGAGCGGCAGTGCGGCCTCCAGGCACCGTTTCGGCGAGCTAGATCGTACCCATCGAGACAGGCGGCACGCTCGGCTGTGGCTCGAATCCGTCGAAGATCAAGTCTCCGCGGACATCGGCCGTATAGTTCAACCTTCCAAATCGACCAGATGGCGGGCGTAGCTTTCGATCTGCTCCAGATGGCCTAGCGAATTGGCCCGCAGTGCAAAGCCGCCGAATACGAAGATCTGTCCAGGGAGAAAAGTCTCACCCTGGACTGCATCGTTGCTGATGATTGAAGGAGCCATCGGGCTTATAGGTGACGACACAGAGGAACTCTCAATGAAAGCACCAATGTCGGTGTCAAAACCGGCGGATCTCGGGTAGGGGGTCCCGAACTGTGCTTCTAGGCGGATGGTAACAGGAGACAAGGGACACGATGTTTTTACCCGAGTTCGGGCCCTCTCGATGGAGGTAATACCCTACTCACTGCTTGATTAATATTGATGATATGGGTAGTACAAGAGTAGATCTACCACGAGATCGAGAGGCTAAACCCTAGAAGCTAGCCTATGGTATGATTGTTGTTCGTCCTACGGACTAAAACCCTTCGGTTTATATAGACACCGAATAGGGTTAGGGTTACAGAAGTCGTTTACAATGGTAGGAAATCTACATATCCAGTACGCCAAGCTTGCCTTCCACGCCAAGGAAAGTCCTATCCGGACAAGGGACGAAGTCTTCAATCTTGTATCTTCATAGTCCAGGAGTCCGGCCAAAGATGATAGTTCGGCTATCCGGACACCCCCTAGTCCAGGACTCCCTTAGGGGTCCTCAGGTGTCCGGCCTATTCGATAGGGACCGGACTGATGGGCCGTGAAGATAAAGGAGAAGACCATCCCTCGTGTCCGGGTAGGACTCCTATATGCGTGGACGTCAAGTTTGATGTCCGAATGTATTATTTCCTCCCCTTGTAAACCGAATCTGGGCAACCCTAGGTCCCTCCTGTGTATATATAAACTGGAGGGTTTAGTCTGTAGAGGCTATTAGAATAATCATAGGCTAGATAGCTAGGTGTAGCCATTACGATCTCGAGGTAGATCAACTCTTGTAACCCCTATACTCGTCAAATACAATCAAGAAGGACGTAGGGTTTTACCTCCTTCAAGAAGGCTTGAACCTGGGTAAACATCGTGTCCCCATTGTCCCCTGTTACCATTGATCCTTAGACTCACAGCTTGGGCCCCCCAAGCCGAGATCTACCGGTTTTGACACCGACACTGGTGCTTTCATTGAGAGCTCCGCTGTGTAGTCGCGAAAAGCGATCTATGGCTCGCCTTGTCATCAACAACGATATCACCACTGGAAGGAGCCTAGCTTCAGGACAGATCCTTCAACTCGGCGGCTTCACCGTGGGTGCCCGCATGGCCATCAAGCCGGCAGCGTCCCCCATGACCACCAAACACCGCCCCCACATCGGTCTCGAATACTCCAAAAAGATGGATCCGGCAGACGTCTCGTCCTTAAACAAGCTCCTAGATCGCATCGCCGCCCTAGGGCTTTTAACAGACTATGATCGGATCGGGCTTAAACCTGACCAGAGGGAGATCAATCTACCACCGATCACTCACCTGGTAGCGGTCGTCGAGGAACGAGCCACAAACACCTCTTCCCCTAAATTAAAAACCAGCTATATTCGGGTCTCCGAACCCCTTGAGCCGGATACCCTTCCTTTGGACGGGACTCCACGTCCTCCGAACTCTGGGTCGGACATAGGGTCCAGGGAGCATTGTGATCTTCTCGGACCCGAACTGGTGACCTTGGATATTTTACAAGCCCCGGACACAATTTTGGGTCGAGATTCGAGTTTTAGCCCACCCACCCACCACAATCAATACTCTCCAAGTAATTCAGGCCCTCCAGAAATATATGACCTGATGTATGTACGACAACAACCTCAGGAAACGGTCCATCACTTTTGGGCCAGGTTCCTACTTGTCAAACACAAGATTAAAGATTGTTGCGACGATGATGCAATTTTGGTCTTTCATCGCAATTGTACCGACGAGGGAATTTCGAATGCCCTCGACCGCGGTCGCATACAAAGTTTCACAGAACTATCACACGTATTACAAAAGTATTGCACGATGGAAAGCACATGGAAGGCCCAGAAAACCAAATTGGAGCCCGCTGCCCCTAAGCAGTGCACTGCCCGGGCAAAACGGACACACCCTTTTGAGGCATCAGGCCATAAGCCCGTCTGTAAGAAAAACAAACCCTTCACATGATACAGGTTCGTCCTTGACAAACTCCTCGACAAGCCCTATCCGATACATGCGACACCAAGCACAGACCCAACCCACAACCTCCGAGCATGTTGGGTACTCCGGCAGGTAGCTAAAAATGGCGAGACCATCCTCACCACTGCCACTCTAGAGAAGCACTCTCCGGAGGATGACGATCTTCACGTCCTTACGGTCTTCGAGACCTTCTCTTCAAATAATCGACGCAAGAGGGAACTCCGTGACCATGCAGAAGTCCACCAAGTAACCGCAGTTAGCCTATGGAACGACGCGGAAATAACCTTCACCGCCGACGATGAACCAAAGGCCCGACCAGTCCGAGCACACGCTGCATTAGTTCTAAACCCAATTGTGGATGACTTTCGACTTACCAAAGTTCTCATGGACGACGGTAGTGGGCTTAACCTCATCTACGAAGACATGCTCAGCATAATGCAGGATGATAGAACATGCATTGAGCAAAGCAGTACCACCTTTCGAGGCATCATCCCTAGTCGAGAAGCACGATGTTTGGGGAGAATTAAACTTGACATAGTATTTGGCACGCCTGAAAATTACAGATCGGAGGAGTTGCTCTTTCACATCGCTCCCTTCAATAGCGGATATCACGCCATTCTAGGGCGGGGCGCCTTTTTACGTTTCCAAGACGTACCTCATTATGGGTACGTGAAGCTTAAAATGCTAGGGCCCAATGGAATAATCACAATTACAAGTGATCCGGATAAAGCACTCCACGCCGAAAACAAAACCGCATCCTTGGCCCTTGAGGCACTATCCAAAGCCCTTGTGGCTGAAGAACTAACCACCCTACGACCCACGGTGGACAAGGATGATGTGATTCTCGATAAGAGATCCAAATCCACCTCCTTCAAGCCAGCAGATGAAATAGTCAAATTTAAAGTGCACCCGATGCATCCTAATAAAACAGCGTCCATTGGAGCATAACTCGACAAGACGGTAGATGCGACATTCCGAGCATTCCTATGTGAAAATTGGGATATCTTTGCCTGGCACCCTTCGGACATGCCCGGGATCCCACGCAAACTGGCCGAACACAACCTCAACATGATCAAAGGGTTCAAACCAGTCGAGCAAACGCTTCGGCGATTTTCCAAACCCAAACGACAAGCTATGGGGGAGGAGCTAGCCAAACTACTCGAGGCCGGGTTCATTAGAGAAATTAAACACCCAGATTAGCTAGCCAACTTGGTCATGGTGCCGAAGAAGGAAAAATCTTGGCGCCTTTGTGTCGATTTCAAAGACCTCAATAAGGCTTGCCCTAAAGACCCTTTCCCGCTGCCCCGCATTGACCAGATCATTGATGCAACCGCAGGACACGACTCATTGTGTTTCCTCGACGCTTACTCCGGATACCATCAGATTAAAATGAAGGAGTACGACCAGGCCGCAACGGTGTTCATCACCTCGTATGGGCCTTTCTGCTTCAACACTATGCCTTTTGGGCTTAAAAATGCTGGTGTCACTTACCAACGCATGATTCAAACATGCTTGGAAAAACATATTGGCAAGACAGTAGAAGCATATGTGGACGACATGGTCATCAAGACTAAACACGTCGAATCATTAGTGGGCGATCTCCGCCTCACATTTGACAACCTCCGAACATACGACATACGGCTCAATCTGGAAAATGCGTCTTCGGTGTTCCAGCCGGAAAGCTATTAGGGTTCATGGCCTCCCATAGAGGAATTGAAGCAAACCCAGCTAAAATCCGAGCCTTGTTACAACTGGCTACACCAACAGACCTAAAACAGGTCCAAAAGCAAGCAGGGTGTGACTGGCCTTGAGCCGATTTATCTCCAAATTAGGAGAAAAGGCCTTACCACTTTATAGACTGCTTCGACGCACTGACTAATTTGAATGGACGGAAGCGGCCACAGCCAGATTGGAAGAAATAAAAACCTTACTAGCAGGCAATGCAATCCTAGCCGCCCCAAGTGTTGGCGAGCCTATGCTACTCTATATCTCCGCAACTCACCAGGTAGTGAGCGCCATCCTCGTCATCGAGCGAGGGGAAGAGGGACATAAATTCCCCATCCAAAAGCCAGTATATTACGTATCGGAGGTCCTTACACCATGCAAATCCCGATATCCTCATTACCAAAAGATAGCTGATACGTCTCCAACGTATCTATAATTTATGAAGTATTCATGCTGTTATTTTATCATTCTTCGATGTTTTATAATCATTTTATAGCAACTTTATATCATTTTTTGGACTAACCTATTGACCCAGTGCCCAGTGCTAGTTGATGTTTTTTGCTTGTTTTTTACATCACACGAAATCAATATCAAACGGAATCCAAACACCGAAAAACTCCACAGAGCTTTTTTATGGACCAGAAGGAACCCAATGGGCCAGAGCTACACCTGGGGGGTGCCCTGAGGGGGGAACAACCCACCAGGGCGCGCCAGGGCCCCCACCTCGGTGGCCTCCCGCACCCCCTCTTTGCACTATAAATTGCCAAATATTCTGAAACCCATCGGGGTTACCCTTGGTCAGAAGTTCCGCCGCCGCAAGGCTCTATAGCCACCGAAAATCAATCTAGACCCATTCTGGCACCCTGCCGGAGGGGGGAATCATCATCGGTGGCCATCTTCATCATCCCAGCGGACACCACGATGAGGAGGGAGTAGTCCACCCTCGGGGCTGAGGGTTTGTACCAGTAGCTATGTGTTTAATCTCTCTCTCTCGTGATCTCTATCACGGGCTTTGTTAATATAGTCGGATCATATGATGTTTCTACCCTCTATACTCTTGTTATTATGAATTGAGTCTTTACCCTTTGAAGTTTTGTCTTATCGGATTGAATATTCAGAGATGAGAACAGATGATATATGTCTTGCGGTATGAATACTTGAGGTGACAATTGGGGTATCTTATCGATTCACTTGATATATGTTGTGTCATTCAACTCGCAGATTCCCGCAGTGATATTGGGGTAATCTATGCATAGGTGTTGATGCACTTTTTTCTCCGACGGAAACTTCGGGGTCTCTTTGTAGTTCTTTGTGTGGATTGAGTATTATGAATATGAATTTGCTTTGGTGTTATCTTAGTACGAACTCTTGATTAGACCGATCGAAAAGAATAGCTTGCGTTATTCTAGTACGAACTCTAGGATAAATCGAACGGAAAGAATAGCTTTGAGTTGGTTTCGTACCCTACAAAAAATTTCTATCTTTTGTTCTCCGCTAATAGGAACTCGGGAGTGATTCTTTATTACACTTTGAGGGATAATCATATGATCCAACTATGTTAGCATTGTTGAGAGTTTGCACTAGCGAAAGTACGGACCCTAGGCCTCATTTTTAAGCATTGCAATACCGTTTTTGTGCCCATTTACTAATTTATACCTTGATGTTTTTATTTATTTAGATTATAAAAATATAGTTCCATCATCCATATTACACTTTTATCACCATCTATTCGCCGAACTAGTGCACCTATACAATTTGCCATTGTATTGGGTGTGTTAGGGACACAAGAGATTTCTTGTATTTGGTTGCAGGGTCATTTGAGAGAGACCATCTACATCCTACACCTCCCACAGACTGATAAACCTTAGGTCATCAACTTGAGGGAAAATTGCTATTGTCCTACAAAACACTGCGCTTGGAGGCCCAACACGAGTCTACAAGAATAGAGTTGCGTTGTAGCGACCAGACCTCAAACAGTCTGATCTCTGTGCTCAGTGTCATCCCTGGATCAGTAATGCTGAAACCACACAATACTCGTAGGATTTATAACAGAGTAGCAATCACACACTTATTACAATCGAATATCTCAAGAGATAACTTAATAAAAATAAGTATGGCTTAAGGCCATCTACTACGATAACAACGAAAGGCTTGGAAGAATAAGCGAGTCCATCAACTCCAACGGCATCACTGAGTATAGAACCACGACCTAAGCACCTTACTCGTAAATGCGAAAAGTCTGCAACATGAAACGTTGCAGCCAACGGGTCAAGACACATGGAATATCTTTGGCAATGTAACACATAGAGAATACTGGAATAATAAGCCTATACTACATGCATATATGGCTGGTGGAAAGCTCTATGGTTACAGTTTTGCATAAAGCCAATTTTTCCCTACTGCAAAGGAATAAATTTATTTAACTATCATGGTGGTTGTTAAACATTGAGAATGGTTGACATTCTCAATCCCAATTAAAAGTACTCATTAAAAACCCAACAATATTAATTAGAAGTAACATGATGAGATTCACATGATATCCAAGTACTAGATACTCAAGATATCCATAACCGGGGACACGGCTAACCATGATTAGTTTATACACTTTGCAGAGGTTTGCGCACTTTTCCCCACAAGACTCGATCGCCTCCGTTGGATTTCTCGCACTACATGATGTTTGAGAAACGGATGACCGAGACATAGTCTTTCGGAAGGGCTAGCACCTTACTTGTGAGTAGACCGGTACACCTACTTTCCCCTACATCTGCTAGTCTACTCGTAAGAGTTCGCACAACTTAATCAACTATGCCAGAGCCCATAATGGCTTGTGGCTGCACACGGAAGTTTCTAGTTTGAATAATCTCATGATCCCTTTGAGCCTGGGTGGCGGTCCGAAGAAAATACAGGCAAGTCCTGATAGAAACCAGGTGCATCAATCCACTCAGATGTGTGTTTAAGTTGCCACCTTAAATAAACCATTAAATAACAATCTCACATCTGTCATGGATACACTCACCCAATCCATGTCTACTAGCATAGCATGGCATAATAAGCAAACGTAGAAGTAACTCCCAAGGGTTTGATAGTAAAAGCAGTAATAGGTACTACCTCAATCTACTTCCCAAAACCCACAATTTAATTAGATCCTAATCATGCAATGTTTGAGGATAGATCTAATGCATAAAAACTGGGTAGTAGAAAAGGTATGATCAAAGTGTTACTTGCCTTCTTGCGATGATCCATGAAACCTAGAGACTCAAGTAACAGTAGCGCACTCCGGTATTCTATCGCAGACAAACAAACAAGCATACAATAAGTACTCATCTAATGCACAGGTAAAACTCAAATAGATCTAACCAGATAGTTCAACTTAAGAACTCCGGTTTGCAAAAAGAATCAAATCAAACGAAGGAACAAAAATCAAATGGCGGAAGAAAACAGCTCCGTTTTACTAATCTGGATCTAAGTCAAATTTTACAGAAGCAAAAAACTTGTTTAAGTAGGTTATTCATAAAGAGGGTTTCGAGACGAAATTCTAGGCGCTTGAATCGCCTTATTCCGATAAACGAGCGAAAAGTTATACTAAAACGAGAATCAGATCAGGAATCGGGATAAAAAAAATCACGAATTAAATCCGAGAAAAAGAAAAACGACGAACGGGTTAACGAACGAACGTTCGTTAACTAAACTAATCTGACGAACTCGGTCGTTTAAACGAACTAACGGACGAACGTCCGCTAAATAACCTAAACCGAAAAAACAGAAACTAAAAAAATGAAACTAAAAAAAACCGAAAATAAATTGAAATAAAAACCGCCCGGTTTTTAAAAAAAACCATGACACGTGGAACGAGGCGTGGCCGAACCTCGGCCGTCGGTGGCGGCTGGCCTTGAGGCTAGGGTTTGGGCGCTAGGGCGTGGTGGGCCTCGAGGCTCCCTCTTATAAAGCCCGTGTCAGAGTCCTAGGCGGACACGGCCCGTAGGTCGGTGGCGCGTTTTTTTTAAATAATTCCGTGTAGAAGAAAAATAAAAAGAAATACTAAACGAACTCCAAAAATCCCGATATAAATTTTCCCCAGCTTCTAAAATCAAGTCGGACAAGATGAACTTTTATTTGGGGCCTAAATGGAATTTTGAAAAACGCGCATTTTTCCTAAATTCGAATAAAAAGGCGAAAAACTCCAAAATAAAATATTATTTGATTTTTCTATTATATCTTCATTATTTCTTTATTTTGGGAAAGTCATTTTATTCCCTCTCTCATATTTTGATAGTAGAAATAATTGAAGATAAAATAATTAAAATCAAATGATCCTATTTTCAAAATTTGAGAAAACTCAAATATGAAAATAACGAAATCCCCAACTCTCTCCGCGGGTCCTTGAGTTGTGAAGAATTTCTAGGACCGAGCAAAAATGCAACGAAAAATATGATATGCAATGATGATCTATGTATAACATTCCAAATTGAAAATTTGGGATGTTACAAACCTACCCCCTTAAGATGAATCTCGCCCTCGAGATTCGGGTTGGCTAGAAAATAGGTGAGGGTGGTCCTTAAGCAAATCTTCCTCTCGCTCCCAGGTGGCTTCTTCCTCGGTGTGGTGACTCCACTGAACTTTGCAAAAGTTAATGACCTTGTTGCGGGTGACTCGGCTGGCAAACTCCAGAATCTTAACTGGTTTCTCCTGATAGGTCAAATCATCATTCAACTGAATCACTTCTAGTGGCACAGTAACTCTCAGTGGTATATCGGCCATCTCTGCGTGACACTTCTTCAACTGAGAAACATGAAACACATCATGGACTCCTGACAATCCTTCGGGTAGTTCCAACTTGTATGCAACTTCTCCCATGCGTTCCAAAACACGATAAGGTCCTACAAATCGGGGCGCTAACTTTCCTTTAACACCAAAATGCTTAACTCCTCGAAGTGGCGATACTCGAAGATAAACTTTGTCTCCGACTTCGTATTCTGTCTCCTTGCGTTTTGAGTCTGCATATCTCTTCTGTCTTGACTGGGCTACCTTGAGCCTATCGCGAATTAACTTTACTTTCCATTCAGACTCCTTAATCAAATCTGGTCCAAACAACTGGCGGTCTCCAACTTCATCCCACAACAACGGGGTCCTGCACCTTCTTCCGTATAAGGCTTCGAAAGGTGCCATCTTCAGACTGGTTTGGTAACTGTTGTTATAAGAAAACTCCGCATACGGCAAGTTGTCATCCCAACTTGATCCATAATCCAAAGCACAAGCTCTAAGCATATCCTCCAAAATCTGGTTGACTCTCTCGGTTTGTCCATCTCGTCTGCGGATGAAAAGTCGTGCTAAACTCAGCTGGTTCCCAAAGTTTCGTGCAACCGCTTCCGAACTTTGAGGTGAATTGGGTTCCTCTATCGTCTGATACTCCTCGGAACTCCATGCAAGCATACAATCCTGGTCATGTATATCTTAGCCAATTTGGCCTTCTTTGTAGGTAGTCTTTCTTTGGAATGAAATGAGCTACCTTCGTCAAACGATCGACTACAACCCAAATCGAGTCATAGCCTGAGCGAGTCACAGGCAATCCGTGATGAAATCCATACCTAGTTTATCCCACTTCCATTCGGTATAGGCAATGGCTGTAACAATCCTGTGCTTCGATGTTACGCCTTCACCCTCTGACATACATCACAAACTGCTACGTACCCTGCAATATCCTTCTTCATTCTGGTCCACCAGAAAGTATTCTTCAAATCCAAATGCATCTTGGTATTTCTTGGGTGAATCGAATATGGTGAATCATGTACCTCTTGTAGAATCAACTTCCTGATCTCCGGGTCATTGGGCACATAAACACGGTCTTCAAACCATAGGGTATCGTGCTCATTCTCACGAAATCCCTTAGCTTTTCCTTCGCTCATTCTCTCCTTTATAGAGGCAATCTCTTTGTCGGTCTTAAGCTTCCCTGATCTTGTCCATCAAAGTTGACTGAATCTCCAATGCTGCTACATAGCCTCTCGAAACTATTTCCAAACATAGCTCGAAGATCCTCGGCTAACTCCTTTGGTATCTCTCCCGTCATTAGTGTGTTGACGTGACTCTTACGGCTGAACGCGTCTACTACAATGTTACCTTCCCGGGGTGATAATGTAATCTCATATCGTAATCTTTGATGAGTTCCAACCATCTCCTCTGCCTGAGATTTAGCTCCTTCTGCGTGAAGATGTACTTTAAACTCTTGTAATCCGTATACACCTCACAATGATTCCCAATGAGGAAATGTCTCCATGTTTTCAACGCATGCACTACGGCGGCTAACTCCAAATCATGCGTGGCATAGTTTAATTCGTGAGGTTTCAGCTGTCGTGAAGCATACGAAACAACTCTTCCCTCCTGCATAAGCACTGCTCCAAGTCCTCGACGTGGAGCGTCGCAATACACCTCATAATCCTTGGTCTGATCTGGCAGAATTAACACTGGTGAGGTAACCAAACGTTTCTTCAACTCTTGGAAACTAGCTTCACACTCCTCAGTCCAGATAAACTTGGTGTCCTTCAACAATTCTGTCATAGGCTTCGCAATCCTTGAGAAATTCTCAATGAATCTCCGGTAGTATCCTACGAGTCCAAGGAAACTCCAGATCTCTCCAACTGTTGTTGGCGCTTCCCAGTTTGTTACAGTGACAACTTTAGTGGGATCTACTGCTATACCTTCTCCGGATATAACATGTCCAAGAAATCCAACTTCCTTCAACCAAAACTCACTTGCTGAACTTGGCATATAACTGGTGTTCTCTGAGCTTCTCGAGTACCTAACGCAAGTGTTCCTTATGTTCCTCTTCATTCTTCGAGTAAACCAAAATATCATCAATGAACACCACAACGAACTTATCCAAAAACTCCATAAACACTTTGTTCATTATGTTCATAAAATAGGCAGGTGCGTTAGTCAGACCAAATGACATAACGGTATACTCATACAGCCCGTACCTGGTGGTAAATGCCGTCTTAGGTATATCCTGCTCTCGAATCTTCAACTGATGGTACCCTGATCACAAATCGATCTTGGAAAACACCTTAGCTCCTTGCAATTGGTCAAACAAGTCATTGATCATCGGTAGTGGGTACTTGTTCTTAATGGTCACTTCATTCAGTCTGCGATAATCAACAACCAGTCTTAATGATCCATCCTTCTTCTCCACTAGAAGTACTGGTGATCCCCAAGGCGAAGAACTTGGGCGAATAAAACCTTTATCCAGTAACTCCTTAATCTGCTTCTTAATTTCCTCCAAATCTTGGGCTGACATCCTATACGGTCTCTTAGATATCGGCCCAAAGGTTCGGCGAAGAGTTCAATCAGAAACTCAATGTCTCTATCCGGTGGCATGCCTGGCAACTCTTCCAGAAACACATCGGGGAAATCCCTTACCATTGGTACTTCCTCCTGCACAACTCCTGATAAGGAATTTACATGTGCCCTTCTCGGCTCATGCCGTGATACATACTTGATTCTCCTTCCTTCTGGTGTCGTAAGAAAAATTGTCTTACTGGCGCAATCGATGTTTCCTCCATACATCGACAACCAATTCATACCAAGAATTACATCCAAACCTTGGGATTCCAATATAATTAAATCCGTTGGGAAAACATGCCTCCCTATACTTAATGGCACTTGAAAACATCCTTGAATGGCCATAAACTCCGCTCCCGGTGACCTTACTAGCATGGGTGTCTTAAGAGTTCTAGTGGGCAGGCTAAACTTATCCACACATCCCTTGATATGTATGAATGCGATGCACTAGTATCAAAAAGAACAACTGCAGTAAATGACTTAACCAAAAACTTACCTATTACTGCATCTGGCTGAGCTTCAACCTCCTCCACGGGAACGTGGTTCACTTGTCCTTTGTTTAAAGGGTTCGGCTTCCTTCCTGAGCTTCCATTACCATTACCATTTTGGCCTTCTGGACAATCATTTGCATAATGCCCAGTCTTGCGGCACTTAAAGCAAGTGATGTGGCTCAGGTCTACCTTGGATGGTGTTGACGGGTTGGTGCGGTTTTGTCCATTGCTTCCTCCATTCCCGTTCCCATTCTTGGTGCCATTATGGTTGTGCGAGCTACCTCCTCCATGGGTATGCTGAAATTGTCCTCCTGGCTTTGGGGTAAAGCGAAGTTTCTGCTAATCTCCAGAGTTATTCTTCCCCTCTCCATACTTTCTCTTGCGATTTTCAATCTGCTGCCGCTTCCCTTCAATCATAAGAGCACGATCTACTAACTCCTGGTAGTTATTGAAGGTGGCTACCATCAACTGCATGCTCAGCCCAGCATTCAGTCCTTCTAGAAACTTCTCCTGCTTAGCTGCGTCCGTAGCAACGTCATCTGGGGCATAACGTCCTAGCTTACTAAAATCATCCACATCTTGTGCCAACCGTCTGTCCTCCTTGGCGCAAGTTCTTGAAACTCATGCTTCTTCATGGCCATAGCTCCTGCTGAAACATGGGCGCATGAAAGCTTCTTTGGAAACTGATCACAAGTGACAGTGTCTACTAGGTAAGTGGATGTAAAAATCTCCCACCATGCTGTTGCGGGTCCTTCGAGCTGATGTGCGGCAAATTTAACCCTTTCTCCATCTGTAGATCCTGCAGTGGTCAACTCCCTCCCTATCTTACGGAGCCAATCATCTGCAACAATTGGCTCGGTGCTACTGGAAAACACCGGCGGATTCAGCCTTAAGAAACGGGTCAAATGGTCAACAGGTGGTGGTGGTGGGTTGTTGTTGTTGTTGTTCTTCTTGTTGTTGTTGTTGTTGTTGCTGCCTTGGTTCTGTACCAATGTTTGAATCAAGGCATTCTGCTGCTGAATCAACTGAGTGATCTCTGGCGGGAAAACAAATCCGGGGTCGCGTCTCGGAGGCATCTGAGGGGTTTAAGAAAAGACGAGAGTTAAGAATAGAATGAGGTCTAGGGAGAAAAAAAGACTACCCATATGCACATGAGACAAATCACACAATATCACTCCAATCAATTCAAACAAGGCATACAATGGTCTATCTATCGTTACAAAGTGCTGGAACTAAAACTGACTTAAAATGGGGAAAGTCTACTACTGTTATGGTGGTCAACTAGAAAAACTTCTCCGATGAAGACTCCATGATATCTGCTCCAGCTTCATCTTCGAAATCATCATCACTAGGATCGGAATTGGTGTCGTCGATGATGATGTAGTTCTCTGGACAGGTGCAATCTTCATCTTCTCCTCTGGGTGCTGAATTTCCCATGAGTTCTTCAATCTTCTCCTTAAGATCGCCGTTTTGTCCCACTAGAGCTACAATCTCCTCCATGTAGTCCTTGCGAGTGGACTTCAGTTCTCCTTCTAGTTCGATAATCTTGGCTTTTGCTGTCTTCAACTCCATCATGTCTGCGCACATCTGGTTCTCCTGGCGTCGAATGTGCTGGTTTAACTCCTGGATGAAAGCTGCAATGGACCGATCCTTCTTAGTGCCAACTATCTCCCATTGTTCATCTCGGCGCCCACAAATCTGGTAGATAGTATCCTTGAGGTCTTCTTTGTAAACTTCTCCAATGCGCCCCATGGTTATGTGAGCTGCCATGCTCCTTCCTGCATCTCGAGTTGGTGCATTGAAAACACACTCTATGGGCTCCGTGATTGGCGCAAACGTCCTTCCCGAACTTGAGCTTGAACCTTCAGTAGCTCTTCTTCGGGTAAAGTGGAATTGTATGTCCCGGTGAAGCTTGGTATTCCTATGTTCAGTACTTAGTGACTTCCTTCGTGTGTCGTCCAAGGGTGTATCTTCATCCATTTGGGAGAACTTGATCCTCGCTCATCATCCTAAAAGAGTAGAAAAGATGAGGAGTTAGAAATGAGAAGAGAGTAGTGATCTAGGGCTTTAGCTTAATGGTCGTGTCCCTACGATCGGTGTGTGCTCGATACCATCTTTGTAGCGACCAGGACCTCAAAGCGATCGATCTACGTGCTCGGTGTCATCCTGGATCGATGTCGACACCACACAGTACTCGGAGGATTTATAATAGAGTAGCAATCACACACTTATTACAATCGAATATCTCAAGGGAGAACTTAATAAAAATAAATATGGCTTAAGGCCATCTAATACGATAATAGCGGAAGGCTTGGAAAAATAAGCGAGTCCATCAACTCCAACGGCATCACTGAGTATAGAACCACGACCTAAGCACCTTACTCGTCGTTTGAAAAGTCTGCAACATGAAATGTTGCAGCCCGAAAACGGGTCAGCACATGGAATATGCTGGCAAAGTAACACATAGAGAATAATGGAATAATAAGCCTATACTACATGCATATATGGCTGGTGGAAAGCTCTATGGTTACTGTTTTGCATAAAGCCAATTTTTCCCTACTGCAAAGGAATAAATTTATTTAACTATCATGGTGGTTGTTAAACATTGAGAATGGTTGACTGCATTCTCAATCCCAATTAAAAGTACTCATTAAAAACCCAACAATATTAATTAGAAGTAACATGATGAGATTCACATGATATCCAAGTACTAGATACTCAAGATGTCCATAACCGGGGACACGGCTAACCATGATTAGTTTATACACTCTGCAGAGGTTTGCGCACTTTTCCCCACAAGACTCGATCGCCTCCGTTGGATTTCTCGCACTACATGATGTTTGAGAAATGGATGACCGAGACATAATCTTTCGAAAGCGCTAGCACCTTACTTGTGGGTAGACCGGTACACCTACTTTCCCCTACATCTGCTAGTCTACCCGTAAGAGTTTGCACAACTTAATAAACTATGTCAGAGCCCATAATGGCTTGTGGCTGCACACGGAAGTTTCTAGTTTGAATAATCTCACGATCCCTTTGAGCCTGGGTGGCGGTCCGAAGAAAATACAGGCAAGTCCTGATAGAAACCATGTGCCTCAATCCACCCAGATGTGTGTTTAAGTTGCCACCTTAAATAAACCATTAAATAACAATCTCACATCATCATGGATACACTCACCCAATCCACGTCTACTAGCATAGCATGGCATAATAAGCAAACGTAGAAGTAACTCCCAAGGGTTTGATAATAAAACAGTAATAGGTACTACCTCAATCTACTTCCCAAAACCCACAATTTAATTAGATCCTAATCATGCAATGTTTGAGGATAGATCTAATGCATAAAACTGGGTAGTAGAAAAGGTATGATCAAAGTGTTACTTGCCTTGTCGATGATCCACGAAACCTAGAGACTCGAAGTAACAGGCGGCGCACTCCGGGTATTCTATCGCAGACAAACAAACAAGCATACAATAAGTACTCATCTAATGCACAGGTAAAACTCAAATATATCTAACCAGATAGTTCAACTTAAGAACTCCAGTTTGCTAAAAGAATCAAATCAAACGAAGCAACAAAAGTCAAACGGCGGAAAAAAACAGCCCCGTTTTACTAATCTGGATCTAAGTCAAATTTTACAGAAGCAAAAACTTGTTTAAGTAGGTTATTCGGAAAGAGGGTTTCGAGACGAAACTCTAGGCGCTTGAATCGCCTTATTCCATACACGAGCGAAAAGTTATACTAAAACAAAAATCGGATCAGGAATCGCGATCTGAAAAATCACGAATTAAATCCGAGAAAAAGAAAAACGACGAACGGGTTAACGAACGAACGTTCGTTAACTAAACTAATCTAACGAACTCGTTCGTTTAAACGAACTAACGGACGAACGTCCGCTAAATAACCTAAACCGAAAAAAACCAAAACTAAAAAAAACCGAAAATAAATCGAAATAAAAACCGCCCGGTTTTTAAAAAAACCGACGGCACGCGGAACAAGGCGGCGGCGAACCTTGGCGGCGGGTAAATGACGAGGCGGCTCACAAGGCGGCGTGGCGGCAAGGTAATAGGGTTTGGGGCGTCAAGGCGGCGGCCTCGTGGCTCCTCGGCTTATAAAGCCTCATGGTCAGGAGTCCTAGGCGGACATGGCCCGTAGGTCGGTGGCGCATTTTTTTAAATAATTCCACGCAGAAGAAAAATAAAAAGAAATACTAAACGAACTCCAAAAATCCCGAAATAAATTTCCCCGGCTTCTAAAATCAAGCCGGACAAGATGAACTTTTATTTGGGGCCTAAATGCAATTTTGAAAAACGCGCATTTTTCCTAAATTCAAATAAAAAGGCGAAAAACTCCGAAATAAAATCTTATTTGATTTTTTTATTAAATCTTCATTATTCCTTTATTTTGGGAAAGTCATTTTATTCCCTCTCTCATATTTTGATAGTAGAAATAATTGAAGATAAAATAATTAAAATCGAATGATCCTATTTTCAAAATATGAAAATAACGAAATCCCCAACTCTCTCCGTGGGTCCTTGAGTTGTGAAGAATTTCTAGGACCGAGCAAAAATGCAATGAAAAATATGATTATGCAATGATGCTCTATGTATAACATTCCAAATTGAAAATTTGGGATGTTACATGCGTAGTAGACATCAAGCTCTTTTCTGGCGCCGTTGCCGGGGAGGTGAGTGCTTGAAGGTATATCTTTAGATCTTGCAATTGAATCTTTTAGTTTCTTGTTTTATCACTAGTTTGTTCATAAAATAAAACTAAAAAACAGAATTTAGGTTGCATCATATTATTGATCATCTTTATAATATCTTTCTTGAAAATGATGGTTGGGAAAATTGTTCTCAATTCTTAGAAGAAGAAGTCAATTAAATGCTTGGCACAAAATATTTGAATGATGAGCATGATTGCAACGTTGTTAGTATGAATTCTTTGAATATCCTAAATGCTAATGATGATTGCACAAGTCATGACAAAAATGTTTGTTATAAGCATGTCACTTTTTGCGGAGTGAATTGGGAGTGCCTGTGCACACCAAAAAGGGAAGATAGAATTTTCAAGAAGCATAAATATTTAGAAACAAGAAAGTTGCAAGGGAGGCTAGATGATTGTGCTGAAAGATTTAATTTTTTCCGCCATCCTTGTGAACTTTGCAATGATTGTGGTCATTTAAATCTCCAATGCAATTTTTTTCATGATCAATTCGTGTCCAAACATTGTGATAACTTGATTACCCTTGAGCATCATAAAGAGATTAGTCTTATCTTGGGGTATGAAGAAATGAAACGTATAACTAAGGGTATTCCAAAATTTAATCTCGAGAGATTTCTTGATTTTGATCTAGAGGAAATTTATATGTTTTGTGCGGTGAATTGCATTGAGAATCCTTATATTGCCACCTGTCTAAAGTCAAAAAATAGAATATGAAGAGAGTATTAATGAAAGGAAAATATTTTCCAAAATCCTCCTAGTGTTTATTATGATGAATCAGGTTACGAGGAGGAGCTTCCTATTTAACCAATCTCATCAATAAGAAGCTTGAAAAGATTAATTAAACCCACACATGATGTGGTGAAGAAGAAGAAAAGAAGAAAGAAGAGAGGTAAAAAGCTATCTTCCCAAATAATGTTGCTCCTATTATTATTGTGCCTCATGAAAATGAATCAAAAATAATTATGGAAGATGATGCACTTGATGATGATTTTGCTATCATATTGCTTGTTATGATGATTATGATTGGGAAGATAATGATACTTCTTATAATATTGGAAATATTTTTGGCACCAACTTGGGAAATTATGATGATAGCAATTGTTATACCATTTGTGCTATTCATACAATTAATGATGAGAGTGATCATGCTTATGATATGCCAAGCCACAAGCTTGGGGATGCTATGTTTGATGAGGATGACATGTTTGAGAATTTATTTGCTGTAATTAATGTTTGTCCCAAGATTGGGGAGGCTATATTTAATGAATATGATCTTTTTAGTCCCCCTACTTTGATTGATCAAACTTATTTTGATGATAGCATGCCTCCTATTTATGATGATTACATTGATAAAAGTGGGTTTGGAAGAGTGTCAACTCTAGGCAGTAGTGATCCCACTATTTTGGAGGGTGTTGAATCTTATTACAATATTGATGAAAGTGCATTTGGAGAGGTCATGCATTTATTTAGTGATACATCCACTATTTCGGAAGAGATTTCAATTGACTGTGACAATAAAGTCGCTTTCTATGATGATTATTATGATGACATGTATGCCATAGAGAGTAATAAGTTTTCTATGCTTGTGGATCATGAAAAGAATGCTTTATGTAATGGTTATATTGATGAATCTATTCATGATGCTACTGAAAATTATTATGAGAGAGGAACTTACGATGCATGATGTTCTCTTTGTGTTTCAATTCTTTTCTTTTATGTGAGCATCATTGAATCATCATGCCTAGCTTAAAAGGCATTAAAGAAAAGCGCTTGTTGGGAGACAACACAACACTTTTTACTACTTTTTTTGTGTGTTCAAATTATTATGCTACTGTAGTAATCATGTTTATTTCTTTTGTTTCAATAAAGTGCCAAGTAAAGCCTTTGGGATCATGTTGGGTGATAGTTGATTCGACCCTGCTGAAAAACAGAACCTTTTGCGCTCACGAAAATAAGTCCCGTTTTTAACAGAAGAGTGCTTTTGAGTTGATTATTTTTGAATAAGTTTAATATACAAATTTCTCACGTGGTACAATCTGTTTTGTAATTTTTGGAGTAGCAGAAGTATGGTAGTGATCCAGATAATTACAGACTGTTCTGTTTTTGACAAATTCTGTTTTCAATGCATAGTTTGCTTGTTTTCTAGTTTCTGTGGCTTATATTGCTCAATATAAATTATGGAAATGATATGCTACAGTAGGCATTGTGTGTAAACAATTATGAATCTTGTCTTTGACAGTACCAAAGTGAAATGGTTTGCTCTTTATCATACTAACCTATCTCACGAAGTTTTGTTAAGTTTTGTATGATTGAAGTTTTCAAGTTATGGGTGAGATATCGATATGAGGACAATAAGGAGTGACAAGACCCTAATCTTGGGGATGCCCAAGGAACCCCTAGTTAATATCCAATCAACTAAGCTTGGGGATGCCCCGGAAGGCATCTCCTCTTTCGTCTTCAACATTATCGGTAACCTCACTTGGAGCTATGTTTTCATTCGTCACATGATATGTGTTTTGCTTGGAGCGTCAATTTATTTTGTTAGAATTTGCTTGATGTTATTTATAATAATGTTTTGCTTCTTTTATTTCAATAAAAGTGGCATCGATAGCCTTTGTCATGCTTATCTTGCAAGTATACTTGTTGCTGTTTAAAATCAGAAAGTTTATCGATGTTGCAAAAATTCCCGCGGAAAGTCAGAATGTGATAAAATGTTGGGAATTTTTTCACAATAAGCTCTGATAAATTTTCTACAGTGTGGTAGAATTTCATAATTTTTGGATTTGAATAAGTATTGATACTCTTGCATTCTTTATAGACTGTACTATTTTGGTAGATTGCTGTTATGTTTGCATTGTTTGCATATGTTTGCTTATTTAATGATTCTATTTGAGGATAGGAGTATTACATATGTAGAGGAATTTAGTATGCAATGTTGAATAATAATTTTAGTGATTTGCTATAGTAGAGAATGATAAGGTTTTTGCATTGGTTTATACTAACTTATCTCACGAGTACTTGTTGAGTTTTGTGTGGATGAAGCTTTTGAGATTTAGGAAAAACGTGATATGAGAGGAATCAAGGAGACACAAAAGCTCAAGCTTGGGGATGCCCAAGGCACCCCATGATAATATTTCAAGAAGTCTCAAGCATCTAAGCTTGGGGATTCCCCGGTAGGCATCCCACCTTTCCTCTTCGACAATTATCGTTAGTATCGGTTGAGCCTAAGTTTTTGCTTCTTCACATGAGTTGTGCTATCCTTGGAATATCATTTTATTTTGTTTTGCTTGTTGTTTTAATAAATACTTAGATCTGAAAGCTTTTAATAAGAGAGAGCCCTCAAATAGCTACCTATTTATTTATTTAACTACTCGCATGATCTTCACTTATATCTTTTTAGAGTAGTTTGTCATTTACTCTTGTGCTTCACTTATATCATATGAGTAAAATTGTTGAATGAATTGAATATCATGAAGTTGAATTATATCATGCCTAGTGGTAGCTTCACATTGGGTTTAGAAAGTGAAATCTTTTGAGGCTTGACAATCACAATATTGGTCATACAAGTGATAACCCACAAGTATAGGGGATCAATTGTAGCCTCTTTCGATAAGTAAGAGTGTCGAAGCCAATGAGGAGCTAAAGGTAGAACAAATATTCCCTCAAGTTCTACCGACCACCGATACAACTCTACGCACGCTTAATGTTCGCTTTACCTAAAACAAGTATGAAACTAGAAGTACTTTGTAGGTGTGATAGGATATGTTTGCAAGATAATAAAGAGCACGTAAATAAAATCTAGGGGCTGTTTAGATAAATAAACAACTAAGTTAGTTTTAGTAGAGAGCTTTTTGTCACAAGAAAGTTATTTGTCCCTAGGCAATCGATAACTAGACCGGTAATCATTACTGCAATTTTATTTGAGGGAGAGGCATAAGCTAACATACTTTCTCTTCTTGGATCATATGCACTTATAATTGGAACTCTAGCAAGCATCCACAACTACTAAAGATCATTAAGGTAAAACCCAACCATATAATTATAAGCCATCAAGTCCTCTTTACTCCCATACGCAAACAACATACTTACTCGGGTCTGTACTTCTGTCACTCACTCCACCCACCATAAGCAAATCATGAACATATTGCAAACACTACAGTGGAGATCCCTCACGCTTGCGCGACACGGAGAGCACCATAGAATAGCACCAATAATAAAACATGCAACTCAAACCAATCACGATCATCAATTAACCCATAGGACAAAACGGATCTACTCAAACATCATAGGATAGCCATACATCATTGGGAAATAATATATAGCGTTGAGCACCATCTTTAAGTAGAGATTACAGCGGGTAAAAGAGGGGTTACACCGCTGCATAGAGGGGGAGAGAGTTGGTGATGATGGCGGTGAAGTTGTTGGTGTAGATTGCGGTGACGATGATGGCCCTGGTGGCATTCCGGCGCCACCTGGAGAGAGGGGGAGAGAGCCCCCCTTCTTCTTCTTCTTCCTTGACCTTCCCCCTAGATGGGAGAAGGGTTTCCCCTCTGGTCCATGGCCTCCATGGCAGCGGAGGGGCGAGAGCCCCTCCGAGACTGGATCTCTCTCTCTCTCTATCTCTCTCTCTCTCTCTCTCTCTCTCTCTCTCTCTCTCTCTCTCTCTCTCTCTCTGTTTCCTTCTGTTTTTGTGCTCCCTGATTCTGCCCTTTCACCATTTCTTAAATTCCCGGAGATCCATAACTCCGATTGGGCTGAAATTTGGACACAATTTTTATCCGGATATTGGCTTTCTTGCGGCGAAAGAAGGGCACCAACTGCCTTATGGAGTGGCCACGAGGGCCTAGGGTGCGCCCCTCACCCTCGTGGGCCCCTCGGGCATCGTCTCGCATTGATTCCACTTCCCAAAACTCACATATATTCCAAAAAAAATCTCCGTAAGTTTTTATCCCGTTTGGACTTCGTTTGATATGGATTTTCTGCGAAACAAAAAACATGCAACAAACAGGAACTGGTACTGGATCAATATGTTAGTCCCAAAAATAGTATAAAAAGTTGCCAAAAGTATGTAAAAGTTGTAGAATATTGGCATGGAACTATCAAAAAATTTAGGTATGACGGAGACATATCAGCATCCCCAAGCTTAATTCCTGCTGGCCCTCGAGTAGGTAAATGATAAAAAAAGATAATTTTTGATGTGGAATGCTACCTAGCATAATCTTGATCACATAATATAATCATCGCACGAATATTAAGATATGAATGATTGAAAGCAATAGTCTATCTTTTGACATTAAGGCAACAATACTTCAAGCATACTAATAAAGCAATCATGTCTTCTCAAAATAACATGGCCAAAGAAAGTTATCCCTACAAAATCATATAATCTGGCTATGCTCCATCTTCATCACACAAAATATTCAAATCATGCACAACCCCGATGACAAGACAAGCAATTGTTTCATACTTTTGATGTTCTCAAACCTTTTCAACTTTCACGCAATACATGAGCATGAGCCATGGATATAGCACTATAGGTGGAATAGAATATGATGATGGAGATTGTGTGGAGAAGACAAAAAAGGGAGAAAGTCTCACATTGACGCAGCTAATCAATGGGCTATGAAGATGCCCATCAATTGATGTCAATACGAGGAGTAGGGATTGTCATGCAACGGATGCACTAAGAGCTATAAGTGTATGAATGCTCAAACTGAAAACTAAGTGGGTGTGCATCCAACTTGCTTGCTCATGAAGACCTAGGGCATTTGAGGAAGCCCATCGTTGGAATATACAAGCCAAGTTCCATAATGAAAATTCCCACTAGTATATGAAAGTGATAACTCAAGAGACTCTCTATATGAAGAACATGGTGCTACTCTAAAGCACAAGTGTGCTAAAAGGATAGTAACATTGTCCCTTCTCTCTTTTCTCTCATTTTTTTCTTTTTTTTTCTTTTTTTAGGCTTCCTTGGCCTCTTTGATTTTGATAACCTCACACGGGACAATGTTCTAATAATGATCATCACACTTTTATTTACTTACAACTCAATATTACAACTCGATCTTAGAACAAAGATAGGACTCTATATGAATGCCTCCGGTGGTGTATCAGGATGTGCAATGATGTAGCGTAGCAATGAAACCAAAAAATGGACAAGCCATGAAAACATCATGCTAGCTATCTTACGATCATGCAAAGCAATATGACAATAAATGCTCAAGTCATGTATATGATGATGATGGAAGTTGCATGGCAATATATCTCGGAATGGCTACGGAAATTCCATGATAGGTAGGTATGGTGGCTGTTTTGAGGAAGATATAATGATGCTTATGTGTGATAGAGCGTATCGTATCACGAGGTTTGGATGCACAAGCAAAGTTTGCACCAACTCTCGAGGTGAGAAAGGGCAATGCACGGTACCGAAGAGGCTAGCAATGATGGAAGGGTGTAAGTGCATCTAGTGCCCCTTAGTGATTTTGGTGTATTGAAGACTTATAGGTTAAGGGACTAATGTGTTTATGAGTGTACACAGGTCTATAAGTCTATGAGGAGTTTGATATTTACAGAGAAAGTCGACCCTAAAAATGAAGTTCTTGGTGAAGACTTTGATATTCGAAGACTTTCAAGACTTTGAAAGTGAAGAAATTGGTGTGACCTTGAAGACTTGGTATTCATTCGAGGAACATGAAGCGTGAAGACTTTTGTTTTTGTAGTTTCATTTTCTCTTTCTTGAGTCATAGGAAACACCGTCTTTGTTAAAGGGGTCGAGGAAATACTAAGGAAAAATTTCCATGTGATGCTCAACTCAAAATCCTACACCTACCAATCCCTTCGAGTGAAGCCATTGAAATCTCATACAGTTCGGTCAATTTACTCAAAGGATGTAGATGAAGTTCTTACAGTCAGAGGAATTTGTTCTGACTAAGGAGTTAGGAATTCGCCAGTGCGGATTGCCTACACAATGAGGAACATGATAGCCTTGAGGAATTTGTACCTCAAATTTTCCGACCGTTGCTGTGCTATGCGCCAGCTGTCCCAAAATATATTATCCACCTAACGGTCATATCATTGAAGGGTATTTATGACTTATCATGTCGGGCTGCTCCCTAGGCTATAAATAGCCGCCCCCTACAACCACTAGCTGGTTGGCTGCTCCGAGAGAAACAGACACTTGTCATTTGAGAGCATCCCATCCTCTGAGGACTTTGAGAGAAAATCATCAAGTGAGGAAAAACCCAAACCCAAAGTGATTGAGCATCACTGAAGAGATTGATCCTGCGTGGATCCGACGCTTGTTACCTTTGAAGACTGTGCTTCTTCCAGACGGTTAGGCGTCATGGTCTAGAGCATCCAAGAGGAAATTGTGGATCACCGAGTGACCGAGTTTATGAAGGTTCGGAAGTCACCTGAAGACTTACCACGAGTGATTGGGCGAGGTCTGTGTGACCTTAGCTCAAGGAGAACACAGTGAGAACTTGGTGTCCTGGACTGCGTGTTCAGGACTGGATGTCCGGGACTGTGTGTCCTCGAGTTTAAATACTTAGCCGCTCCAACCAGACGTACAACTGAGGCAGCAGTTGGAACTGGTCTACCAAATCATTGTCTTCACCAAGCCAACTGGTTCTATTTCCTCAACTCTTTCATTTCCTCATTACTGTGTTGAGTGTCAGTTCATATCTGTGTTTGAAGACTTTGACTGAAGACTTTCTCAATTTCCTCAGTTCAATTTCTTCAGTCTGATTGTCTTCATCTTGTGCTATCCTGTGATTACGCTTTCTGTACTCTGTGCTTGTCTTCATTTCATCATGATGACCATGCATGTATTTTGTTATGTTTATTTTTGAGTACTTGATACGTCTCCAACGTATCTATAATTTTTTATTGTTCCATGCTATTATATTACCCCTTTTGGATGTTTTTGGGCTTTATTTTACACATTTATATCATTTTTGGGACTAACCTACTAACCGGAGGCCCAAATTTATATTGCTGTTTTTTTGCCTATTTTAGTATTTCGAAGAAAAGGAATATCAAACGTAGTCCAAACGGAATGAAACCTTCGGGAGCGTGATTTTTGGAACAAACGTGATCCAGAGGACTTGGAGTGCAAGTCAAGAAGCAGCCGAGGCCTCCGACGTACTTCTTCCTCCTATATATACCTATGTACCCCGAAAACATCCCGGGGCACCACGAAACACAATTTCCACCGCCGTAACCTTCTGTATCCGCGGGATCCCATCTTGGAGCCCTTGCCGACACTCTGCCGGAGGGGGAATCAACCATGGAGGGCCTCTACATCAACATCCTTGCCCCTCCGATGAGTTGTGAGAAGTTTACCACAGACCTACGGGTCCATAGCTAGATGGCTTCTTCTCTCTTTTTGGATCTCAATACAATGTTCTCCCCCTCTCTTGTGGAGATCTATTCGATGTAAAGTCTTTTTGCGGTGTGTTTGTCGAGATCCAATGAATTGTGGGTTTATGATCAAGTTTATCTATGAATAATATTTGAATCTTTTCTCAATTATTTTATGTATGATTAAGTTATCTTTGCAAGTCTCTTCGAATTATCAGTTTGGTTTGGCCTACTAGATTGATCTTTCTTGCCATGGGAGAAGTGCTTAGCTTTGGGTTCAATCTTGCGGTGTCCTTACCCAGTGACAAAAAGGGTTGCAAGGCATGTATTGTATTGTTGCTATCAAGGATAACAAGATGGGGTTTATATCATATTGCATGAGTTTATCCCTCTACATCATGTCATCTTGCTTAATGCGTTACTCTGTTCTTATGAACTTAATACTCTAGATGCATGATGGATAGCGGTCGATGTGTGGAGTAATAGTAGTAGATGCAGGCAGGAGTCGGTCTACTTGTTATGGACGTGATGCCTATATACATGATCATGCCTAGATAATCTCATAACTATGCGCTTTTCTATCAATTGCTCGACAGTAATTTGTTCACCCACCGTAATACTTATGCTATCTTGAGAGAAGCCACTAGTGAAACCTATGGCCCCCGGGTCTATCTCTTATCATATTTTCCCCCATCTACTTTTATTTGCATCTTTACTTTTTGCATCTATACTATAAAATACCAAAAATATATTTATCTTATCTTACTATCTTTATTAGATCTCACTTTTGCAAGTGGTCGTGAAGGGATTGACAACCCCTTTATTGCGTTGGTTGCGAGTTCTCAGTTTGTTTGTGTAGGTGTGTGGGACTTTTGAGAAGCCTCCTCTTTGGATTGATACCTTGGTTCTCAAAACTGAGGGAAATACTTACGCTACACTTGCTGCATCACCCTCTCCTCTTTGAGGAAAACCAACATAAGCTCAAGACGTAGCAAGAAGGATTTACGGCGCCGTTCTTTGGGGAGGTCTTCGCTCAAGTCAAGACATACCAAGTACCCATCACAAACCCATCTCCCTCGCATTTATATTATTTGCCATTTGCCTCTCGTTTTCCTCTCCCCCATTTCACCCTTGCCGTTTTATTCGCCCTCTCTTTCCCAATCTCCTCTCTCTTTTCGTTTGTCGTTTCTCTGTTTGCTTGTGTGTTGGATTACTTGTTTCCATGGCGCAAGATAATACCAAATTGTGTGACTTCTCGAATACCAACAATAATGATTTCCTTAGTACTCCGATTGCTCCTCTTAATAATGATGAGTCTTGTGAAATCAATACTGCTTTGCTGAATCTGGTTATGAAATATCAATTCACCGACCTTCCTAGCGAAGATGCCGCTACTCATCTAAACAACTTTGTTGATTTGTGTGATATGCAAAAGAAGAAAGATACGGATAACAATATTGTCAAATTGAAGTTATTCCCGTTTTCACTTAGAGATCGTGCTAAAGTTTGGTTTTCGTCTTTGCCTAAGAATAGTATTGATTCTTGGAACAAGTGCAAAGATGCTTTTATCTCTAAGTATTTTCCTCCTGCTAAGATCATCACTCTTAGGAACGATATTATGAATTTCAAACAACTTGATCATGAGCATGTTGCCCAATCTTGGGAAAGAATGAAATTGATGCTTCGTAATTGCCCTACTCATGGTTTGAATTTATGGATGATCATACAAAAATTTTATGCCGGTTTGAACTTTGCTTCTAGAAATCTATTAGATTGACGCGGGAGGCACGCGTTTATGGAAATCACGTTAGGAGATGCTACAAAACTTCTTGATAATATTATGGCTAATTATTCTCAATGGCACAATCGAAGATCTTCTAGTAAAAAGTACATGCTATAGAAGAAATCAATGTTTTGAGTGGAAAGATGGATGAACTTATGAAGATGTTTGCTACTAAAAATACTCCTCTTGATCCCAATGATATGCCTTTGTCTTCCTTGATTGAGAATAATAATGAATCTATGGATGTGAATTTTGTTGGTAGGAATAGTTTTGGAAACAATGCTTATAGAGGAAATTTTAATGCTAGACCGTTCCCTAGTAATCCCTCTAATAATTATGGAAATTCCTACAATAATTATTATGGTAATTTTAATAAGATGCCCTCTGATTTTGAGAATAGTGTGAAAGAATTTATGATCTCTCAAAAGAATTTTAATGCTTTGCTTGAAGAAAAATTGCTCAAAGTTGATGAATTGGCTAGGAACGTTGATAGACGTTCGCTTTATGTTAATTCTCTTAAACTTGGATCTTCTTCTCCTAAGAATGATATCAATGAGTCTCTCAAAGTAATGAGAATTTCCATTGACGAGTGCAAGGAAAGAACCGCTAGATTGCGTGCTAAGAAAGAAAGCTTTATAAAAGCGTGTTCTTCTAGTTTCCATGAAAATAATGATGAGGATCTTAAAGCTATTGATGTGTCTCCGATTAGATCTATGTTTTTCAATATGAATGTTGATGATTATGGGACTGATGATGAATCAACTTTTCCTAGAAGGCGTCCCAAGAATTCGGAATCTTTAGATCTTAATGTTAAATTTGGTAAAAGTGAGATTGGAGAATCCTCAACTTCTAATAGTGTTGAACCTACTATCTCAGACTTCAAGGAATTTAATTATGATAATTGCTCTATAAAAGGTTGTATTTCCTTGTTGCAATCCGTTGTTAATTCTCCTCATGCTTATAGTCAAAACAAAGCTTTTACCAAGCATATTGTTGATTCCTTGATGCAATCTTATGATGAAAAACTTAATTTGGAAGTTTCTTTACCTAGAAAACTTAATGATGAGTGGAAACCTAATATAAAGATTAGAATTAAAGATTATGAGTGTTTTGCTTTGTGTGATTTGGGTGCTGGTGTTTCGACGATTCCGAAAACTTTATGTGATATTCTAGGTTTCCATGATATTGATGATTGTTCTTTAAATTTGCACCTTGCGGATTCCACCATTAAAAAGCCTATGGGAAGGATCAATGATGTTCTTATTGTTGCAAATAGAAATTTGGTGCCCGTATATTTTAGCGTTCTTGATATAGATTGCAATCTTTCTTGCCCTATTATTCTTGGTAGACCTTTCCTTAGAACGATTGGTGCGATTATTGATATGAAGGAAGGGAATATTAGATTCCAATTTCCCTTAAAGCAAGGCATGGAGCACTTTCCAAGAAATAAAGTTAAATTACCTTATGATCTATCATGCGTGCTACTTATGAGTTTAGTGCCAAAGATGGCACTCGTTAGATCTATCCTTGCTTTTATGCCTAGCTAGGGGCATTAAACGATAGCGCTAGTTGGGAGGCAACCCAATTTTCTTTATGTTTTTTGTTTTTGTTTCTGTTTAGGAATAAATAATCCATCTACCTTCTGTTTATATGTGGTTTTATGTTTTAATTAGTGTTTGTGCCAAGTAGAACCTATAAGATCTTCATGGATGATAGTTATTTGATCTTGCTGTAATTTCCAGAAACTTTTGGTTCATGAAAACAATTGTTAAAAATCACCAGGACGTGATAAAATAGTGATTCCAATTGTAGATGATCAATAAAAAATCGCCTAGGTCTTCCTATTTTGGCTGAAGTTTTTGAGTTCCAGAAGTTTGCGTTAGTTACAGATTACTACAGAATGTTCTGTTTTTAACTGATTCTGTTTTTCGTGTGTTGTTTGCTTATTTTGATGAATCTATGGCCAATAAAATAGTTTATAATCCATAGAGAAGTTGGAATACATTAGGTTTAACTCCAAATTAAATAAATAATGAGTTCATTACAGTACCTTATGTGGTGGTTTTGTTTTCTTTCACTAACGGAGCTTATAAGATTTCCTGTTGAGTTTTGTGTTGTGAAGTTTTCAAGTTTTGGGTAAAGCTTTTATGGACTATGGAATAAAGGGTGGAAAGAGCCTAAGCTTTGGGATGCCCAAGGCACCCCAAGATATTCAAGAATAGCCAAAAGCCTAAGCTTGGGGATGCCCGGGAAGGCATCCCTCTTTAAATCTTCGTTCATTGGTAACTTTACTTGGAGCTATATTTTTATTCACCACATGATAAGTGTTTTGCTTGGAGCGTCGTGTATTATATCAGTCTTTGATTTTTAGTTTACCACAATAATCCTTTCTGTACACACCTTTTTGGAGAAGCCTATTTGATTAGAATTTGCTAGAATTCTCTATGTGCTTCACTTATATCTTTTGACCTTGATAGTTTTTGCTCTAGTGCTTCACTTATATCTTTTAGAGCACGGTGGTGTCTTAATTTTGAAGAAATTTCTAGTCTCTCATGCTTCACTTATATTATTTTGAGAGTCTTTTAGAACAGCATGGTATTTTATATAGTCATAAAATTGGTCCTAGAATGGTAGGCATCCAAGTTGGGTATAATAAAAACTATCATAGGAAGTGAATTGGATGCTATAATCAACTTGATACTTGATAATTGTTTTGAGATATGGAGGTAGTGATATTAAAGTCATGCTAGTTGGGTGATTATGAATTTAAAGAATGCTTGTGTTGAAGTTAGCAAGTCCTGTAGCATGCACATATGGTTAAAGTTGTGTAACAAATTTGAAACATGAAGTGTACCTCGCTTGTGCATCCTTATGAGTGGCGGTCGGGGACGAGCGATGGTCTTTTCCTACCAATCTATCCCCCTAGGAGCATGCGCGTAGTACTTGATTTTTGATGACTTCTAAATTTTTGCAATAAGTATATGAGTTCTTTTGACTAAGTTGAGTCCATGGATTATACACACTTTTACCTTTCCACCTTTGCTAGCCTCTTGATTGCAGTGCATTGCCCTTTCTCACCTTGAGAGTTGGTGCAAACTTGGCAGTGCATCCAAACCCCGTGATACGATACGCTCTATCACACATAAACCTCCCTATATCTTCCTCAAAACAGCCACCATACCTACCTATTATGACATTTCCATAGCCATTCCGAGATATATTGCCATGCAACTTTCCCCCATTCCGTTCATCATCATCATGACATACTTTACTTTTGTCATATTGCCATTGCATGATCATGTAGTTGACATCGTATTTATGGCAAAGCCACCATGCATTATTTTTCATACATGTCACTCTTGATTCATTGCACCATCCGGTACATCACGGAGGCATTCATATAGTGTCATATTTTGTTCTAAGTATCGAGTTGTAATTGTTGAGTTGTAAGAAAATAAAAGTGTGATGATCATCATTTTTAGAGCATTGTCCCAAGTGAGGAAAGGATGATGGAGACCATGATTCCCCCACAAGTCGGGATGAGACTCCGTAGGAAAAATAAAAAAAGAGGCCATAAAAAAAGAGAAAAGGCACAAATAAAAAAATGAGAGAAAAAGAGAGAAGGGACAATGCTATTATCCTCTTACCACACTTGTGCTTCAAAGTAGCACCTTGTTCTTCATGTAGTGAGTCTCATATATTGTGCTTCAAAGTAGCACCTTGTTCTTCATGTAGTGAGTCTCATATATTGTGCTTCAAAGTAGCACCATGTTTTTCATATAGTGAGTCTCATAAGTTGTCTTTTTCATACTAGTGGGAATTTTTCATTATAGAACTTGGCTTGTATATTCCTACGATGGGCTTCCTCAAATGCCCTAGGTCTTCGTGAGCAAGCAAGTTGGATGCACATCCACTAGTTTTCTTTTGTTGAGCATTCATTTATAGCTCTAGTGCATCCGTTGCATGGCAATCCCTATTCCTCATGTTGACATCAATTGATGGGCATCTCCATAGCCCGTTGATTATCCTCGTCAATGTGAGACTTTCTCCTTTTGTCTTCTCCACACAATCCCCATCATCATATTCTATTCCACCCATAGTGCTATATCCATGGCTCACGCTCATGTATTGCGTGAAGGTTGAAAAAGTTTGAGATTATTTAAGTATGAAACAATTGCTTGGCTTGTCATCGGGGTATAGAAGTTGGGAACATCTTTGTGTGACTGAAAATGAAACATAGCCTAACTATATGATTTTGTAGGGATGAACTTTCTTTTGCCATGCTATTTTGAGAAGACATGATTACTTTGATTATTATGCTTGAAGTATTACTATTTCTTTTATCAATATGAACTTTTATTTTGTATTCATTTGGATCTGAACATTCATGCCACAATAAAGAAAATTACATTATGAATTATGCTAAGTAGCATTCCACATCAAAAATTCTCTTTTTTTTATCATTTACCTACTCGAGGATGAGCAGGAATTAAGCTTGGGGATGCTTGTTACGTCTCCAACGTATCTATAATTTTTGATTGTTCCATGCTATTGTATTACCCCATTTGGATGTTTATGGGCTTTATTTTACACATTTATATCATTTTTGGGACTAACCTACTAACCGGAGGCCCAGCCCATATTGCAGTTTTTTTTGCCTATTTCAAGATTTCAAGAAAAGGAATATCAAACGGAGTCCAAAGCGGAATGAAACCTTCGGGGCGTGATTTTTGGAACAAAGCGTGATCGGAAGGACTTGGAGTGCAAGTCAAGAAGCAGCCGAGGCCTCCACGAGATAGGAGGGTGCGCCCCTTGTCTCGTGGACCCCTCGGGTGGCCACCGACGTACTTCTTCCTCCTATATATACCTACGTACCCTGAAAACATCCGGTGGCACCACGAAACACAATTTCCACCGCCGTAACCTTCTGTGTCCGTGAGATCCCATCTTGGAGCCCTTGCCGGCACTCTGCCGGAGGGGGAATCAACCACGGAGGGCCTCTACATCAACATCCTTGCCCCTCCGATGAGTTGTGAGTAGTTTACCACAGACCTACGGGTCCATAGTTATTATCTAGTTGGCTTCTTCTCTCGTTTTGGATCTCAATACAATGTTCTCCCCCTCTCTTGTGGAGATCTATTCGATGTAAACTCTTTTTGCGGTGTGTTTGTCGAGATCCAATGAATTGTGGGTTTATGATCAAGTTTATCTATGAATAATATTTGAATCTTCTCTCAATTCTTTTATGTATGATTAAGTTATCTTTGCAAGTCTCTTCGAATTATCAGTTTGGTTTGGCCTACTAGACTGATCTTTCTTGCCATGGGAGAAGTGCTTAGCTTTGGGTTCAATCTTGCGGTGTCCTTACCCAGTGACAGAAAGGGTTGCAAGGCATGTATTGTATTGTTGCCATCAAGGATAACAAGATGGGGTTTATATCATATTGCATGAGTTTATCCCTCTACATCATGTCATCTTGCTTAATGCGTTACTCTGTTCTTATGAACTTAATACTCTAGATGCATCTTTGGATAGCGGTCGATGTGTGGAGTAATAGTAGTAGATGCAAAGGGAGTCGGTCTACTTGTTATGGACGTGATGCCTATATACATGGTCATGCCTAGATAATCTCATAACTATGCGCTTTTCTATCAATTGCTCGACAGTAATTTGTTCACCCACCGTAATACTTATGGTATCTTGAGAGAAGCCACTAGTGAAACCTATGGCCCCCGGGTCTATCTCTTATCATATTTGCCCCCATCTACTTTTATTTGCATATTTACTTTTTGCATCTATACTATAAAATACCAAAAATATATTTATCTTATCTTACTATCTTTATTAGATCTCACTTTCGCAAGTGGCCGTGAAGGGATTGACAACCCCTTTATTGCGTTGGTTGCGAGTTCTCAGGTTGTTTGTGTAGGTGCGTGGGACTTTTGAGAAGCCTCCTACTGGATTGATACCTTGGTTCTCAAAACTGAGGGAAATACTTACGCTACACTTGCTGCATCCCCCTCTCCTCTTCGAGGAAAACCAACGCAAGCTTAAGACGTAGAAGTACTTATTCCGCTGCAAGTAGTTCTTTGCTAAGGAATTTCCTCACCGGCAAATACCTCAGTGAAGAATTCATAAAAATCGCCTATTCACCCCCCCTCTAGTCGATATAACGCACTTTCAATTGGTATCAGAGCAAGGTACTCCCTTGTTCTGTGTGATTTTGGTTTAACTGCCTGGAGTTTTAGTTATGTCGACCACAGGAATGAAAACTGTGTCATGCCCCATCTTTGACGGTCACGAGTATCCCAAGTGGAAGGCCATGATGAAGAAGCGTCTCATGGCGATGAACAGCAAACTGTGGACCGTCACTGAGATTGGTCTTACCGATCTATGCAAGATGGCGGAAGCTGATGACATTCGCAAGCACACTCTTCTCAACCTCACGGCAAAGGACGTCATCTGCTCCTGTCTGTCTCAAAATCAGTTCAGGAACGTCATGCATCTCGATCATGCGAAGCTTATCTGGGACCGTCTCTCTGAGGTCTATGAAGGTCATCGAACCCGTCATGATCCTTGGTTTGAGGACTTCAAGGAATCTCTCAAAGCGATGACATTCGAACCAGAATCATCATCCTCTTCATCATGCCTCATGGAAAAAAGTCTTTGAGGTAGCCCGAATGCTACCTATCCGAGTCTAGTGATGATGAATCGGTGATGAATTTGGACCCAACTATGTCAAACTTGCTTCCCTTGCCACTAAACAACAAAGAGCTTTTGAAAAAGTTCAATACATGCTAAATAAGAGCGATGATATGTTGGGTGAAGAAATGGATCAGTCAAAAGCTTTGGTCAGAAGTCTTGAGACTTCATACTAAGTATGACACCCTTCAAGATCAACATAACACTCTCTTATCTGATCATGAGAAACTTTCTTATGAATTTCTTCAAAGAAAGCAAGATCTTGAGAAGCTAAGAGTGAGTTATGAAGATCTTCATAAGGAGCGCGATTCTTTACTTGCTCAACAAATCAGCGCTGCTTAGGAAGAATTTGTTCCTCCATGTTTGAAATGCATTGAACGTGAATCTGCTAATTCTTCACCTGAATGTTCAAATGCTTCTAATGTTCCAAATTCTTCACCTGCCTCTGCTATCACTAATTACTGATCTGAGGACATTGCTAGTATCACTGACGATGCAGGGCTGAAGGAATTGTACATGACAGGCATGTACAAAAGCCTCAAAGGGCATCAGACTCTTTGTGATGTGCTTAAAAAGAAGATCCTCAACAGGAACCCTAGGAAAGAGGGTATTGCCTTTGAGAGGAAACTCAATGCTGATGGTACATATTGGAAGCCTGAGCAGTACCCCAAAACCTCATGGGTTGCTGCAAAGGGACCTCTAGTTGATCCATCTAATTTATCTGGCTTTACATGTGAATCTTCCCATTCTTCTGATGAGTCATTTGACTCCAACTATAAACTGTTCAAAAATCAGAATGGTGAAGTATTTGCTAGATATGTTGGCACTAACTGCAGGAACGGTTCCCCTATGAAGAAAATCTGGGTCCCCAAAAGGTGCCTTGAAAGTCTTCAGGTGAATGTCCTCATGACACCACCTGTGAAGAATAGGAACCCCAGATCAAATTCTTCATATGGACCAAATTCTTCATATGGATCCAAGTCCTCATACGGATCAAATTCCTTAAAAGGATCAAAGTCCTCATATGATTATCATCGTGCTAACAACTCTGTTTCGCAGGGAAGAGCTAAGGGCTATGAATATGAGCATTATTCTTCTAATCATTATGTTCCTAAGTCCTCTAAGAATTTCTCTGCTTATTCATATGCTTACCCTAACTCCTTTTATGTTAAACAAAATGGATTGGCGTCTCTGCCACCATTATCATATGGAGCTCGCAGAGTTATGAACTCTTTGCCACCCCTTCAGATGTGGGTGGTGAAGAAAAAGAATTAATCTCTTCTGCAGGGTCAGGTTTCCAAACGTGCGTGAACGTCTGAAGAATTTGCTGGAGACCTGAAAACTGCCTGATGGGATGCAGGCTAATCATGAAGAAATGAACTTTCATTTCTCATGTCCTCACACTGCTTTATCTGTTCTATCACTTGATGAAATTGGTCTGATGAATTGATGTCATATTCTTCACTGATGAAGTATATGAGTTCGTAAGATGCACTAATTCATCTGCAGGATGATCAACCCAAAGCCACTGAGTGGGTCCTCGATAGTGGATGTACAAATCACATGACTGGTGACAAGAATCTAGTGATGGATGCTCCCTTGTCACCATCGCATCTGAAGCATATCATCTTCGCTGACAAAGGCAAAAGTCGGGTATTGGGTCTAGGTAAGGTTGCGATCACAAAGGATCGACACATGGACAAAGTCATGCTTGTCGAGTCCTTAGGATACAACCTTATGTCCTCTCAATGCTTTGTGATCTTGATATGGTTGTTGTCTTTGGCAAGTATGGTTGTGTTGTGGTTATGGAAGTCGACAATTCCAAAGTCTTGAAGGCTTTAGGAGAGGAGACTTGTATATTGTTGATTTCTCTCTGAGGACCACAACCAGCCGTGTGCCTACTTGCAAAAGCTTCGAAGGCTGGCTATGGCATCGACGACTTGGTCATGCGGGCATGAGGAATTTACTGCACGCTTGCAAAGAAGAAGCATGTCATTGGCATTGAAAATGTCAAATTCCTCAAGGATCACTTATGCGGAGCTTGTGAAGCTGGAAAGATGACCAAGGCCAAGCATCCAGCAAAGACTATCATGACCACTACTCAACCATTTGAATTGCTTCATATGGATCTCTTCGGTCCTAATCATTACTCTGCAGTCACTAATGATGCATCTCTATATGGTCTTGTTATTGTTGATGATTACTCTCGTTACACATGGGTACACATTGTTACTTACAAACATGAAGTGCAGGAAGTCTTCAAACGATTTTCCTCGAGGGCTTCAACCAACTTTGCTGTGAAGATCAAGCACATCAGAAGTGACAATGGAACTGAGTTCAAGAACTCTGGTTTCGATGACTATCTTGATGAACTTAGTATTACTCATGAGTTATCTGCTCCTTATACTCCTCAGCAGAATGGCGTCGTGGAGCGCAAGAACAGAACTCTTGTTGAGATGGCTTGCACTATGCTTGATGAGTACAAGATGCCTCGTCACTTCTAGATTGAGGCAATTTATACTGCGTGCCACATCATCAACAGGGTATATCTTCACAAATTCTTCAAGAAGACTGCCTATGAACTCCTCACTGACAAGAAACCCAATGTGAGTTATTTCAAAGTCTTAGGTGCTAAATGTTGGATTGGAGATCCTCATCACAATGTTAAATTTGCACCGAAAGCACATGAAGGTTTTATGCTTGGTTACGGAAAGGACTCGCACACCTACAGAGTCTTCAACAATGTTCTTCACAAGGTTGTTGAAACTGTAGATGTGCGGTTCGATGAAACTAACGGCTTGCAAAGAGAGAACCTACCTTCTATGGTAGATGAACGAGCACCTGAGGATTCTATCAAGTTCAAGGCTACTGAGGATGTCATTCCTACCGAAGAATCTGCTGAAGAATTCATTCCAGAACGTGAAGAACGGTGAGCTGATGCACCTGAAGAAAATGCTGAAGAAAATGGTGCTGAATAAAATGATGATCAAATTCCTCAACGACAACCAGCTCATCCTCGCGTTGCAAAAGAAGTGCAAGTTGAGAAGATCATCGATGACATTAAAGCACCAGGTCCTCTCTTACGCTCAAAAGCTTCACATTTATCTAACTTTTGTGGGCACTATGCTTTTGTATCTATCACAGAGCCCACTAAGGTAGATGAAGCATTTCTGGAGCCTGAGTGGATTCAGGCCATGCAAGAGGAATTACATCACTTCGAGCTCAACAACGTCTGGGAACTGGTCAAACGTCCAGATCCTCGCAAGCACAGTATCATTGGCACAAAGTGGATCTACCGCAACAATCAAGATGAAAATGGCCTTGTGGTGAGGTAAGGCACGGCTTGTAGCTCAAGGCTACACACAGGTTGAAGGAACTGATTTCGATGAAAGTTTTGCACCTGTTGCTAGACTTGAGGCTATTCGCATATTACTTGCTTATGCTAACCATCATGATATCACTTTATATCAAATGGATGTGAAAAGTGCATTCCTTAATGGTAAAGCTTGAGGAAGAAGTATATGTTGCTCAACCCCCAGGTTTTGAAGATCCTAAGCATCCTGACAAAGTCTTCAGACTCAACAAGGCCCTCTATGGCCTCAAGTAGGCTCCTCGGGCGTGGTATGATAATTTGAAGGAATTCCTCATGAAGAAAGGCTTCAAACCCGGTTCACTCGACCCTACTATTTTCACTAAATCTTATGATGGTGAACTGTTTGTGTGCCAAATATATGTTGATGATATTATCTTTGGTCATCTTGACCAACGTTATAGTGATGAATTTGCCTATATGATGTGTGAAGAATATCAAATGTCCATGATGGGAGAGTTGAAATTCTTCTTAGGTCTTCAAATTAAATCAGCAGTAGCAATGGCATATTCATATCTCAGAGAAATACCTCAAGGATGTCTTGAGGAAATTGAATGCAAGATTGCAAAGGCGTCAAAATTCCTATGCCCACAAATGGCCATCTGTGCACTGATGAAAATGGTATTGACTTCGATCATAAGGTATACCGCTCCATGATTGGTTCTTTATTGTACTTATGTGCATCTAGGCTAGATATAATGCTTAGTGTTTTCATGTGTGCCCGTTTTCAAGCTACACCGAAGGAATCACACCATAAGGCTGTGAAGCATATTCTTCGATTGTTCTTTGAAAAGGACACTCACCCTAACACTTACGCAAAATTGATGACTTAGATGTGCAACACATGAAGAAACGTTTTTCTTCAATCAATGAAGAATAACACTCTTAAGTGTGAAGAAATTAATGAAGAATTTGATTTTCAGAACCCTACGACAATTGTACGCGGTGTCTGAAATCATCATTCTTATACGGTGGGTCACGCCACCACCAAAGTTGAAAATCTTCATTTTGAGTTTTTTCTCAGTTGTGAAATTCTTCAATTCTTCAAATTCTTCAAATTTGCAAAATCTTCACTGTTTCCGTCGTTTTTCTTCATTTGACTATATATATGTGAGTTTATGTCCTCTACAGCATTCACTTATGGCTAATTCTTCAAGTTGTGTTTTCTGCTAAGTGAATGTGATCGGACCCTTCCCCCTCTATGCTAAACTCAACCCAATCTATTCACAAATTCTTCATGTGCGTTCTATTTGAAACTCGTTCAAAATCTTCACTGTGTCCTTGTCAGCTGAAGAATTTGCGAACAGAACTTTTAACTTATCCAAATTTTCGGCTTCAAACCGTTCCGCATCCTACGATATACTTATCTATTCACCCACGATCTAAAACGATCTCCACTTCTCTGTACGTGGGTGACACATGTCATGCGAATCAGAAGGGTCAGGGGTACGTTCGTACAAAATCTTCGAGCGAACAGTTTTTCACCGTGGCTATAAATACCCCCTCTCCCCTTCCTCACTTCCTTTACTCCACTCGACCTCTCTCTCCCGCTAGATCTTCTCAAACCATAGCGCCACCGCTACTCCATCGTCGCCGGTGAGGAAGAGCCTCACTGCCTCGACCTCATCGCCGACGTACTCGCGCCGGCCGCGGAAATCTTCACTCCGCCGCCGCCGTAGCCGTCTTCCTCCGCCGAGTTAGGGCGTGGAAGATCTGCACAGACGAACTTCACTTCTCCATCTCACTGTTCGTCGTGTTCTTCGTTCAGGGTAATTAAAAGTTACTTTTACTGCCCTCTTTGATTCAAATGATTTCTTCAAAATCCTCAAAAGTGTTTTTCTTCAAATCCTCACACACTAAACACCTCACATGTCATCTGTTCTTGATTCTTTTCTCTAAGCATCATTTTTCTTCAAGATTTCTCAATTGTGTGGATCTTCAATCTATACAACTCTGAAACCTAAGACAAAGAATGCTTAGTGAAATTCTTCAAGACTCATCTTGTCAAATTCCTCAAACTTGTTCTTTTTGAAAAACCTTCTGAGAACGCATATGACCTCTCCAAATTCCTTGCAACTATACTCTGTTCACAGGTACTCATGTCATTCTTTGAATCACTAGGTTCTCATCAACTTAACTCATTTGCAGCATTCCTCGAAGAAAAGTTGCATACTTCTTCAGAGAATTCGATTGTTCAAATTCCTCAACTGAAGAAAATGGCATACAGTAAGAAGCCATAGAAAGGAGGAAAGAAGCCTGAGGTCATGACTGCCTTTGAGATCCCTGATGATATATACAAAGACTATTGTACTCCTTATGAGGCCAAGTTTGGTAAGGAGAACAAAACTCAGCGCAAGGTGCACATCCAGAGGATAGAAAAGAGATGGGCAAGAGAATGGAGGGAGTACAGGTATGTAACTCCAAAGTACATGAAGAAATTCGCTCTAAACCCTCCATGCCCAAGACCTCCATTGGCACCTGGCCAAGAAGCAGATCCCACCAGCCTCAAGTGCGGTGAGTACTATCCTAATGAATGGGCCAAGCGCCAGGCCAAGTTGGCTAGACAAGCCAAAGAAGCAGTGAGGAAATTCAATGAAGACTCTGCTGCTGCTGCTGCTGCTGAGGCCTCTGTCAAGCCGAAGAAATCTATGGCAAAGAAGCACACACGTAAGCCAAGTGCTTCACCTATAGTGCCCTCAAGGCCAAGTTCTCACAATGCCCTCACGGCCAGAATCTTCAAAGCCCTCAAGGCCAATTCCTCATGCTGCTCCTGCTCTGCAAAGTCCTCACCGCTCGACAAAGTCCTCAACACTGTGCATCTTGCCACGTGCCAAGGACAACTGGCATCTCTATTGCCTCAGAGCCTCTGCAAGTTCCTCACCGCACCAAATTCTTCAACAGGACCATCTCTGCTGAAGACAAAGGTCACCATCTTGGGCGAGGTCCTCGCCCTAGTCCTCGTAAGAAGCAGGTCGCCTTCCAAGTGCCGTCTGAACAAGACGAAGCTGATGATGAAGAACTTGCTGAGATCATCAGAGATAGGCAAGTTAGGGCCGCTAGAGCCAAAGGCACAAATGTGCCACTGCTTTGGGATCCAAAGTTGATCCTCGACTATATTGATCTCTGGCACAAGGACCCAAACACTCCTATGCCTGATTTCAATTTGACTCCTGGCCAAAGTCACATGCTGACCCATTTCATCCAAGAAGAAAAATGGAAATATGAGAAGGCCAGGCAGATCAAGAAACCACAGTATAAGAAAGAAAAGTTTCTGAAGAACAACGTTGTCTCAATGACAACTGATGAACTTGTAAAAATCCAGTCTGAAATCAAATCCTTCAGCGATGACTTCAATGCTTACTATGTTGATTGGCAAGGAGACAAAGTCAGGTTTGTTAAACTGACTGAGAAGTTCACCTCAAATGTTGCAGCCCCATCGCAGCAAGAAATTCCTCAGGCTGAAGCATCTGCCCAGCCGACTGAAGAACATGCCAGCACCGCTGATGACTTTCAGGCTGCTGAAGAAAATGTGTGTTCCCGGGCTGATGACTGCATTCCAGCTGCTGAAGAAATTGCCAGGGCATCCACTAGTGGTGCGCCTGAAGAAAATGAAGAAGTCAGGGCAACTGCATCAGTTGTGCCTGAAGAAAATCAACCAGATTCCTCTGCTCCTCCTGCGCCTACCCCAACTCCAATCCTTCCATCTGCATCAGATGTGAAGAAGACCAAGGCTGCAGAGCATGCAGCTGTGAAGAAAAGGAAAGCATCAGTCACTTCAGATTCTTCAGCTCCGAAGAAAATGAAGCCTTTGACCAGTTCGTTTGCAAATCCCATTGATGCTGTTCCAATCTCAACCATGCCATGAAAGGAAATCGTACCTTTCGATGAAGAATATGTGATCCCTAGCGGATCTGATGAAGAAAATCCTTCCGCCCGTCGGAAGCGAGATGGATGAAGAAATTGAAGTGGATAAGATCCCTTCAACACCAATCGTTTCCTCGCATATGCCTCGGTTCACAGCTGAAGAGGTTGGCTTTGAAGAAATGGAAGATGAAGATGTGGACATTGGATGCACCACTCTAGTGATGAATGATGATTTTTGGGAAAGTCAGCATCCCAACTCTCCACTGTTCACACCTTTACAGCAAATTCCTCAGTCCCCTGCACCAAACGTTCAAATGGGCTCTGAAGAAACTCACCCCACTTCGTCATGCGTGAAGAAATTCCAGCCACTAGTCTTTGAAGAAAGCTGCTTCTTGAACATGTGAAGACGCAGACCGCCACTAAAGAGGAACCAAAATTCCTCACCAAGAACACGAGATTGCAATTCCCGAGGTTGTGATGCAACTCACTGACACTCCTCTGCCCAAGCCAAAGGATCCATTCTCAAGGAAGCAAAAATTCAAGGTTGAAGATTTCTTCGGCGAGCATGTATTCTTCACTGACTACAACCCCTATGACTCTGCTCGCATAAGGAAGAGGCGTTTCTGGACGGCCAGCCAGGCAAATTTCTATTCCTCAGTGTTGTTCAACAAAGACAAAGCCTTCGATCATGCGCACATTCCTCACGTGGATATGGAATCTCTGCCGTGCTTCGAGCCAGTCCTCAGTGTTCTTCACGACGCTGTACTGTTAAATTTCTGCACTGACATCTGTGATTGGAATAAAGAACTCATTCTTCAATTTTATGCGATGCTGCACATCACAGGAGATTCTGAAGATGTTAATTCATGGGTGCTGGACTGGATGTCTGAAAACACTCACTACAAGGCACCAACTACAGAATTGCTTCGTGCCTTACCACTCAGTCCTCCCCTTGAAGCTGCTCGTTGCTTCTACAGTGAACCTGAGCTTACTGATCATTACATGCAAGTGCTGATGAAGCCTTTGAAGCCAGGTCAGGCCCCACGAACCAAATTCCTCATAAAGGAATTACTATATGTGCCTCGGACTGTCTATCGCATTTTGACGAAGACTTTGAGTCCAATCAAGAGCCATGACTCGAATGAAGAAGAAGTCGTTGGCATCATGAAGAATCTGCTTTTCAATATCATTCATGGCGTTCCTGTCAACTTTCATGATTTCTTCATGAGGACTCTGGCCAATGTCATTTGTGTCACCTTTTGAGTGAAGCCTTATGCACCTTGGATTATGAGATTCATCGTAACAAGGTCTTCACTCAACTACAAAGTCGATACTACGAACCACTGCAGCTACTTGCCTCCAATTGAAGTCCTCAAACGGACATATTCCTCAGCTGATGACAAGGGCAAGGCCGCTGCTGTTATAGATGAAGGCATTCGTCCATTGGATGGTCAATTTCGCAAGGCTGCATCCTACTCAACCAATGATGACTCTGCCACACATGACTCTGCCGCCAACAGAGCCAAGAAAAATCCTCAAGGCACAACACCCAGGGTGATGACTGATCGTGAGCTTCTCCTCAGTCTTCATCAGAAGGTTGATCGCAATCATAAATGGGTCAAGCGTCAGTTTGGTTCAATTCTTCACAACATGACCTCAACCCACAATGCAGTGAAGAAAAACCAATACTACCTCCATGAAACCTTCAACCGTACCTGGGCTGTTCTGTCTCATGTCTATAGCACCGACGATCTGAAGAAAATGGGTCTCAAGGAAGACTTTGACTGGTCTGCACCTCCACCGAAGAAATACAAGAAGGTCAAGGTTCCTTCCTTGGTGGCCAGCTCCTATTCTTCATAGCGCGACACCGATGAAAAAGAAGACTTGGACGACACTGCGGCAGGCCCAACATCAACAAATGACCCCAACAACGCTGGCGCTCCCTCATCAACTTGATATTCTTCAGGGGCGTTAGTCCTCAATTTCGATCCTTTTGGTCATTCGATGACAAAGGGCGAGAAATTTGAGTTAGTCTTCAAGCGGGTCTATTATATGGGTGTTTTTTCTGTTAAGTTACAACTCTCGTTCTTCTGATGACTTTGTTGGATCGAGTTGTAAACTTAAACCCGATGGTGCTCTGATACTTTTGATATGTTCTTCTGCATGCTTATTCCTCATTAATGTTATTGCACGCATGCTGAATTACATCAGCCACCACATTTCATCATGCATTTCAAATTCTTCATAATATATGTCAAATGCGTGTATGAATTACAAGATATAGGGGGAGATCTCCATGATTCTACTCTTCAAGTGTGCATTGCTTCAAAAGCAAATTCCTCACTATGCACATCTTCGTGGGGAGTTCTTCTATATCTTGCAATCAAATTCCTCAATATCAGTATTTACACTTCATATGTTTATCCCCGTTGAAAACTTAACCTATATTGTCATCAATCACCAAAAAGGGGGAGATTGTAAGTGCATCTAGTGCCCCTTAGTGAATTTGGTGTATTGAAGACTTATAGGTTAAGGGACTAATGTGTTTGTGAGTGTACAGTGTCTATAAGTCTATGAGGAGTTTGATATTTACAGAGAAAGAGGACCCCTAAAAATGAAGTTCTTCGACTAAAGACTTTGGTATTCTGAAGACTTTGAAAGTGAAGAAATTGGTGTGACCTTGAAGACTTGGTATTCATTCGAGGAACATGAAGCGTGAAGACTTTTGTTTTCGTAGTTTCATTTTCTCTTTCTTGAGTCATAGGAAACACCGTACTGTTAAAGGGGGTCGAGGAAATACTAAGGAAAAATTTCCATGTGATACTCAACTCAAAATCCTACACTTACCAATCCCTTCGAGTGAAGCCATTGGAAATCTCATACAGTTCAGTCAATTTCTTCAATGACAGAGGCGAAGTTCTTCTGGTCGCTGAGGAATTTGATCTGACTGAGGAGTTAGGAATTCGCCAAAGGCGGATTGCCTACGAGGAGGAACATGATAGCCCTGAGGAATTTGTACCTCAAATTTCCGACCGTTGCTGTGCTACGCGCCAGCTGTCCCAAAATATCTTATCCACCTAACGGTCATATCATTGAAGGGCATTTATGTCTTATCATGTCGGGCTGCTCCCTAGGCTATAAATAGCTGCCCCCTATAACCACTAGCTGGTTGGCTGCTTCGAGAGAAACTGACACTTGTCATTTGAGAGCATCCCATCCTCCGAGGACTTTGAGCGAAAATCATCAAGTGAGGAAAAACCCAAACCCAAACACCTACAAACCCAGAGTGATTGAGCATCACTGAAGAGATTGATCCTGCGTGGATCGGATGCTTGTTACCTTTGAAGATGGTGCTTCTTCCAGACGGTTAGGCGTCATGGTCTAGAGCATCCAAGAGGAAATTGTGGATCGCCGAGTGACCGAGTTTGGGAAGGTTCGGAAGTCACCTGAAGACTTACCACGAGTGATTGGGCGAGGTCTGTGTGACCTTAGCTCAAGGAGAATACGGTGTCCTGGACTGCGTGTTCAGGATTGGGTGTCCGGGACTGTGTGTCCTCGAGTTTAAATACTCAGCCGCTCCAACCAGACGTACAACTGAGACAGCAGTTGGAACTGGTCTACCAAATCATTGTCTTCACCAAGCCAACTGGTTCTATTTCCTCAACTCTTTCATTTCCTCATTCTTTGTGTTGAGTGTCGGTTCATATTTATGTTTGAAGACTTTGATCAAGACTTTCTCAATTTCCTCAGTTCATTTTCTTCACCGCTTTGTCTTCATCCTGTATATCCTCGTGATTACGCTTTTCAGACTCTGTGCTTGTCTTCATTTCATCATGATGACCATGCATGTATTCTGTTATGTTTATTTTTGAGTACTTATTCCGCTGCAAGTAGTTCTTCACTAAGGAATTTCCTCACCGGAAAATACCTCAGTGAAGAATTCATAAAATCGCATATTCACCCCCCTCTAGTCGATATAACGCACTTTCAAAGGGTGAGAGTGCGTATAATCCATGGACTCAACATTAGTCATAAAGAAGTCACACACTTATTGCAAAAATCTATTAGTCATCGAAACAAAGTACTACGCGCATGCTCCTAGGGGGATAGATTGGTAGGACAAGACCATTGCTTGTCCCCGACCACCACTCATAAGGAAGACAATCAATAAATACCTCATCACTACAAAAAAATACACTTCCGTCTTGATACGTGTTTGTCACAGTAGGTCGCGTTTTTTGTCATGCATGTACATCCATGACAAATTTATGACAGAATCAAGATAGTCATACCTGTCTTTGTCGTAGAAGTGTTCCATGACATTACCAAAATTATCATCACGGAAGTGTCCACTTCCATGACGATAAATCGCGTGTCACGTATGCTTTCGTCAAGGGTGAACGACACGTGGCATCCACCGTAACGGAACACCGTTAAGCTATCGGGTCGGATTTTGGATCCGATAACCCGTTAATGTACGACCAATGGGAAATTTCCACGTGTAAAATCATCATTGGCTGGAGGAAACACGTGTCGGCTCATCATTGGGACAGATGTCATCCACTCATTGGACAGAAGGTGCCTATGATACGTCGACACGTGGCACAACCCATCAAGTTTAAATGGGCCGGCCCAACTAAAGGCCCACAAGATTTTGCGGACCATAATGGGCCGGCCCTGTTAAAGGCCCATGAGATTTTGCGGACTATAATGGGCTGGCCCAGCTAAAGGCCCACAAGATTTCATGAGCCATATTAGGTCGCCCAAGAAAGGCCCACAAGATTTTTGTGTGCCATAATGGGTAGGCCCAGGTAAAGGCCCACAAAATTCTTGCCGATCATAATGGGCCGGCCCAGCTAAAGGCCCACGAGATTTTGCCGATATTAATGGGCCGGCCCAGCTGTAGGCCCATAAGATTTTGAGGACCTTAGTAGGCCGGCCCATTAACTGGCTGTCATGTTTTGGGCCAAATGCCGGCTCATATTTGATCCGGTCCATTAATGGTCTGCCACGTTCCGGGCCTAATAATGGCCCATATAAGATCCGACCCGTTAAAAGCCTCCCACTTTCTGGGCCAAATCACGGCCCAGATCAGGTCGGCCCTTTAAGAGGCTTTGGGCTCAATTATGGCCCATATCAGATTCAGCCCGTTGACTGGACGCTATGGTTTTGGGCCCACTTGCTAAAGGCCCATTTAGTAATTCGGCCTGATATTAGTTTCGGCCTGTTAAGGGCCCATTTAACATTTCGGCTGACAGTGTCCTGGACTAGGGGGTACTCACCACGTCGTCTCCCGATCAGTTGGATTGGGCCGATGATCCCCATGGCCGTATACTCATGGGCCAGTCCGGACAGTTGCCGCATACAAGGAAGATTCCACAAGACTTGGCGATCAAGACAAGGACTCCTCCCCCACCGGCGATTCGGCTAGGACTCTTGTTATCCTAGGCCTCGGTGCATTATATAAACCGAGGCCGGGCTAGTCGATAGATGCACAACAATCGTACCATAGGCTAGCTTCTAGGTTTTAGCCTCTCTCGATCTCGTGGTAGATCCACTCTTGTACTACCCATATCATCAATATTAATCAAGCAGAGTAGGGTTTTACCTCCATCGAGAGGGCCCGAACACAGGTAAAATATCGTGTCCCTTGTCTCTTGTTACCATCCGCCTAGACGCACAGTTCGGGACCCCCTACCCGAGATCCGCCAGTTTTGGCACCGACATTGGTGTTTTCATTGAGAGTTCCGTTGTGTGTTTGGCAAAAGGTCGATGGCTCGCCTACAGATCAACTGCGACTTCGGCATCTTCGTCACCAGCTCGACTGGTCACCTTGGTTCGACCAAGGATCGCGCTTCTACCTCCGATCGTCATGTTCGGATGAGGTCCTTCATCAACATCAACTCCGATCTCTATCAAGATCATGGAGGAATCATCCAGGGAGCCCGGGGACTCAACGTCAACATTGCCCTCGGGCGACCGTACTGTTTTTTCTGGACAGCGGACTTGTGTCGGCCGCCACCGCCTCCTCAAGCGTCATTTTAACGATTGCTTCGGTGGAATTGTGCGGAATTGAGTCTACAACAACCCTGGAAAATTACATCGAGTTCCGATGGAGGAATCTCTAGCAATCTCCGATATACCAGAGCCACATTGAATCTGGACGAGAATTTGGACGAGTTTAGGGCGTGGTGTCCAGCTTCTAGCTCGTACTTCCTTTGAAAGATCCAACCGTTGATCGGCTGCGTAATTCCTGTATCTACCACCCCTCAAAATTTCAGCTCGATCCGACCGTCCAAACTCCGGGAACCGTCCAAATTTCAGCTCGATTACACGGAGCGGGCATACCGGCATCACCGCACGGTCGCTTCATCAAGCCGGCATCGACCACGTCACGACCTGCATCGGCAGGGCCGCACTATTGCTTCTTCAAGCTGGTGTCTATCACGCCGACCTACTTCGACATCTCGGCTGGAACGGGGGCTTCGCCATCTCTTCATCAACCTACTCCGGACGCTTCGGCGTCGCTAGCCAACCAGCTCCATCACGTTAGCTAGACCGAGGGCTTTGCCTCGGCGAGCCAACCTTTGTCAACATTGCCATGCCGTCGTTTTATCGCCCATCGGGCAATGGGTGCGCGGATCGAGTCCCAATTTTGGGAATCACCTCCCTTCGGATTGCTACAACAAATAAACCAGGTCTATCAAATGGTGGCCGCATTAACGACGATCGCATGGTGGTTCGGTCAGTTTCCGTACATAGTCCGGCGAACGCCGCATCCGGAACTCTGACCGACCTGTGAATTCAGGCTTTGCCACGCCTTTATTGCATTACACCGACGACCTGCATCGACATTGACTCCGGCGCCAGGCCATATTTCTTTTATTACTCACTTTGCATAAATTATTTATTATGCAACATTTTTTTCTTATTATTACTATTATCCCCGGTCTGCACTATTTTTTGTGCACAGGAAAATGATCCAGCCGGACTATATCCTTTAGCGTCACCTCGGCTGGACGGGGGGCTTCGTCAACACTTCATTACCCCATGCAGGGACTTGACATCACTCTGCCGTCCTGCATTGACCGTGCTATGTCACCACTTCGGAGTGCCGAGCTCTTTGCTCCGCCACCTCGGGATCGGCTTGGGGGATGGAACCTTGTCCCGCATCAAGCTCGGACCGCCTCGTCAATACCGAACACATTAACCAGCTAAGTTGCCTTCATGCTCAAAGTTTTAAATTTTTAACTTGTGTTCGGCTCGACCAAGCGTTATACTTTTTTGGGAAAAAGTTGCTTGTAAAAATTTTCCTTGTCCAAACTTTGTTTGTTACGCGCAACTGTTTACTTGGGGGCTTCCTTCATGAAGCTTTTTCCTCTTGCACATGATTATACTTGTACGGCTTCGTTCCTTGTTCGTGTATTACGCCACAATATGCACCATATTTACTTAAGTGATTTGCAAGCTTGGTTGCCTTGCTCTGTGTTTACCCCTCGCTCCCGATTGTTCGGCTAGGGAGTAAAGGGAGCACCTCTCTGCGAATGTCACGATCGGGTCACCCGAGCCGGACCTCGGACTGGGTGGAGCCGTAAGCTAGCGCTCTTACTGTTTTCAATAATGGTCGGCACACAACAGAACTCATGAGTACAAAAAATCTATTGCACAAGTCTCATATTAACAATGAGCACCGAAGAAAGGTATCAAGGGGTACTATTTTCTTCGAAGATGCTTCTTACACTTTATCAGTAATATAGCATAAGTTCCCTAAGCGTGCTTTGTCTGTTACAACCTTATGACCTGATTGCCTGGTTATTGGAAACACCGTCGATATTCTCGACAGATGGAGTACATAACACTTTTCGGTCCTTGACCGAAGAGGGAGAAGCCGACGGTCGGTTAAGACGCGTTTAAAGTTCGGTTGAACATAGATATGATATAAGTACTTCGATACATAGAATCATTCTTTTACCCAAGTCACTTGGGGGCTCTTATGTTTATTTGAGACGTTTTATAATAAGTGTTTTTCTTCTTAGTAGTTGCAGAGTTTTTATTATTATTTATCACTCCTTTTCTCGACACGAGTGTGCGGTCACTAGCCGGGGAGCCTAATTTCTCTCTCAAAACCGCTTAGAGTTTAGTTTTCTAAACTGGCCTAATGAGAAGTACTCCGCCTTCGGGATGGGAGACTGAAGCCGTGGGCTGACCCGCTTGAAGTCTTGAGATAGGATGTGTCATGTTAAAGCACGATGTAAGCACTTTTTTTCTAAAGTCCAATTTTGGATTGGCACCGAACACTTGATCTTGTTCGGACGTCATGTTTTTACCGACGCTTTTTGGTTTTCCAAGCTTTTGGCACTTTTTAACTATTTGTGTGTTTTCGGCACAAGTCTTGCAAAGGCAACACCGGACACCTTTAGAGATTCGCAAAACTTTCTCGGATATTGCTATATATGAATCAGTTTGAATTGTGTCTTGATTCAATAGTTGGGTTGCCCGGCTCCGCGCTTGCCTCCTACGTTACGCTTTTTTCGGCTAGGTGTGCAAAGGGAGAACCATCACGATTGTGCTTCCAGCTCGCATGGTCAAGCACCTCGGTGGAGAAAGTCAAACCTGACTGTCACAATAGGTGTAAACTGGTCAGCGATCCGATGACTATATTAAATGACGGGCCATTCATAAAATTGGCGAAGTGTTTCCGGCTTGACCTCGATCGTCAGCCGAACACTACCGGGGCTAGTAATCGCCTCCCAAACTAAATCCTCAATATTTTGCTCTTACATTGAGCTGAGGTTTCATGATCATGCTTAGCATGACAACCCAAAGAAAGGAACCGATAGCGGGACTATTTTCTTTGGAAGACATTTCTTCCGTTAAACAAGAATATAACATATCTCTCTGCGTACCTTTGTTTATAAAACCGTATGGCCAGATTGCCTTGTTTGTCGTAAATCTTTGCCCTCATAAAGGCTTTCTAAAGTAGGACAAACACTCCTCGATTATTGGCCGAGGAGGTTGAAGCCGATGGTCGGTCAACAAAGTTTTGTACAATGCGGATCCGAGCATTAATGACATAAAGTACTTGGATACATTTTCGAGGCAAGTGTAAACAAGTTGGTATCAGAGCCGACTGCCTGTAGGAATCCCCCTTTCCAACTCCTTGGCCGAAGTTGAGTCTAGTCATTGCTAAACTTTTACTAACATGGCTGTGTGGCTTACGGGCCCACGTCACCATTGGGTGGTATTAGGATCTTTTATTCCTCATCTATACTCTGGGACTCTAATCTCTCTCCTATTCCGGTTTAATGAATTTACCAAAATCTAACTTTAGGATCTCATTACTACTTCCTCCCGGAGAACCCCCTCACTCCAGGTGATTGCTCCGTGAGCCAGAAGAATTTGAAGATACTCTTAGATATTCTCTCGAGACTTTGTGCCCACTTCTTTTGCAACTCCCTACCACCGATATATCCCTATGGATAAATACATGCACTTGTCGCTCTTACGTTTATTCCCAGTTGATCTTTTTATTACAAGATACACCGAAATTCTCTCTATTGTTCCGAGAATACTTTGTGCCTACTGCCTTGCAGTTCTTTGCCAACTGAATACCCCTACGGATAATTACTCGCACTTATCGAGTATCCGCTCATCCCCAGATGATTCATGTATTTCACAAAAGTCTTCAAAATACCATTCGGTCTTCCAAAAATCCTGAGCAGCTTGTTGCTCTTGAAATTCTTGCTTGCTTGCATTATGGTTAATTCCATATTTCTATTAATCTCCGTTGACATCTTTTGTCACTTATCATTTCGAGTCCTTTGATTCAATATGTTGCGAATGCTCGCAATCCTCCATCAGATCCTAGAATTCATCCTTCCGGATTAGACGTCATTTTAAACATGAGTTGGATCTTGACCAATTAAATTGCCGTCGATTGTACCTCTAAGTCTATTCGACTTATCCATCCCTAATCAAGGTGTGTTTGCCTCTGATCCCTTGAATTGGAAATTGTAATTCTTTTGCTTTTGAGCTTTGAATTAGTCAGTTGTTTCTATAAACTGAACTCCTTGCATTCCTTCTTCCTCTGGTTGAGTACCGATTCTCACATCAGATCCATTGAGGACCAACGGAACCTTGTTGGGTTCTATCCGACAACGTCCTTCCTATTCACTCACTTTGGAAGTTCTTTCCCTGATACATAATGCAATTGGTAAATCCTATTCGGATTTGGCCAACCATGCTCTGTTTTCGAGCTGGTAATAATTACTCTCAAAGCTTGTGGTATATGTTTCTAAGATGCCCCAATGGGTTGAACTTATGCCTTCCTTAATCTGTGTGAACCCGAAAGTTTTCCAAGATTCATACTCCTCCGTAATTCACCAGGTAGATCTTCGCACTCAAATCAATTTTAGTAGAGCAGTGAATGAAAGATTATGCATTGGAGAAGTGGGAGTCGACCTTGAACTTCGTGTTCATGCCCATGGACACGATGTAGATCTTATCATTAAAGCTTCTCTTAAATTAATTATTCCCTTGGTATAAGTTCATATTATATCTAGGATCTGGCCTTGTGCAACCATGGTTCCGACCATGTTCTCCTTTAAATACCATTTCTTGTGCAAGTTTAAGCACTTGTCTTCTACAGAGCAATACCATAGTACAACCTCTACCTTGATCTGTCATCGAGCATTACCCCTTGGTATCTCGAGATTATCATGGAACTACGTAACTTCTTATGGGTTCTTCATCAACTGTTGTCGTCGAGCATTACCCCTTTCTCACCGATTCCAATTTTCCTGGGTTCTAGGTTGTCGTCAACCGAGAACACCGATAACTGAACCGAGTCTGCACTACGGTTCAACAACTCTTGATAATCTTCTTTAAGTACGAGTTGTACCCGATCACGCCATTCCTAGCCTGATCGACCATATCATTATCGTGCAACTTTTTAACTGTGCTACCTGGTCCTTCTCGGAGCAAAGTTTTCGATGATGAGCTAAGCTTACGTAGACTTTGCTCATCATATCTTTTCGCCTTGAACATCAAGCTTGATTTTGAGTTGCTTCGTACTCGTGGTTCCAATAACCTTTCGCGTCATCATTCCTTTGACTTGATGTCATCACTGATCGATTACATCTTCATGAAATCTCTCGACAATTGTGTCGTGGTCATCATCAACATTCGAGCTTTTCCGCAATATAAATCGAATCCATGATGAGAGATATCATCCTTTCCCCTTGATGATGGTGCTAACATCAACGAATTCTTGCATTTCCACAACACAAAACTTGTTCTAGTTTTGCGTTGTACCTTGAGATCCATGCAATCCAAAGAATCGTTTCTTCCTTATCTTGGAGTATTACCATCTTTTATGTCAAGAATGTCGTGAGGATTACTCCACCTCTTAAGAATTCTTGATATAGGTGATACTTCTCACCATCACCATTCATATCTTGGTCTCCGTGTTGTTGCTAACCAGAATACCAACAAATGAAATGTGTGGTGTAATTCCAAACTTCTAGCAACCTTATTGCTTTGAAGTTAACGATCGACCGTTCCTTCTTAGACTGTTGGTTAATGGATCGTCACTCTAACATTGATGTTGCTGCCTAAGGTCATACTTAGGGTGCACCTTTCAACCAATGATTAATTGTGTATGTTTCCCTCGAGCATACATCATTATATCATTTGATCTGTTAAACATTATCTCCTTGTTCACATAATTGTGGAGATCCATCTTTTGGAAATCTCAATGAATTGTCGCTAAGACCATCAACCACCTCCTCATCCTCTCTTTGATTTAATGATGAAATCTTGTTTCAGAACTCGCTTACATAGTTCATTTCCCGAGAATCTTACGATGTCCTCTCGTCGAATTGCGTTGCACCTTTTTCTTCTCAGGCATCCTGAGTCTGAGGTATCCTAACACCGATCAGATCTGAATCTCGGTCAGATATGATGGTTGGAACATTTTTCCAAGAGTTATAACACTGGTCTTTTATGATCCAGCAAGGTGATGTGATGCCTAGCACACCTGGCCGGAGGACCTATTGTTATAGTTTCCTTTTCATCAAGGTTATCCATTCTTCCATGAGGAAATTGTAAGACTTATTCTACAAGTTTTTCCTAATGGGTCCTTTGTGTTTACAAAGTCTGACCTTCACTTGTTGACCATGTCAATGCTATCTCGAAGCATGTCTATGGTGCTCCAATTTTCAAAGAACATTTGAAGCCCAATGCTAGATGTTTCTTGCTCAATTATCCAAACACCGCTGTATGGGTAATGTCATGAAAATTCTCTCCCCTACCTAAAGAGTTTACTACATTATATCCTGTCATGGATATCATGCTCTGCTCATCCTTCCGAAGGTTATACCTTTGAAATATGTGTTTAAGCACATTTTCCTTTCCATTGTTTTGTTTAATCTGATAATCATATTTTTCTTTCCATTTGTTGGGTTAACGTTTCTTGTGATCTGTATGATCTAAGCAGTAATACTCTCCTGCTTATGTAAACACCTCGGTGTACAACTCACAAGAAGACCTGTTACTATTGTTGATGACATTCCGGTAGCCACCGATGGACGAGAACTTTGCCTATTGGTCCGCCTCGCTTCGACGCAGGTGAAAATGGTTCTCTTCGTCCCTCGCCTTGGTACCAACGTTGTTGCCAACATAACTGACAGGCTATCCTCTGCCATGCCTTGCTACCATGACCGTGCAATATGTCGGCGTCCTTCCTACTTTTGAACCACATGGTGGGCCCATAACCCACAGTTCGACAAGATCGAAACCTGACTCTCCTGCACCCCCCTGTTCCCAAGGTTGTTCCTGCGTGTGGCCTCGTATGTAATTCACGAGCCATCTTCCGAGGGGTCATCAAATCTGTTACCGGACACAATACTTATTCCCGATTGCTTTGAGCCCCTTTCACGCCCTGTTTCAGGCAAACGGTTGCCTGCTCGCTCGAAACTTCCCATGAGACCTCATTACTTTGCTCTCGATATTTTCTTAAGTTTCGATTCGAGAGTTACGTTCTGCCACCTTCCCTGATGTTATCGACCAGATAGTCAACCTTGTAGAGGTTCGTTCTCCTGGAATACCCCCCTTACTCTTTCGTAAGTACGATGGAACCCCTGAAGAAAGCATGCCGGCTTCATCTTGATGACTTGAAGTAGAAAAATGAAGATATCAATATAATGGATCGACCACTTCGAGAAGGGCAGCCAAGACCGAGAAGACTCGTTAGGTTTTTCGCTACCACCACCTTTCCCCCTTATTCCACTTCTTAAAATCTCGGGACGAGATTTCTTGTAGTGGAGGAGATTTGTAACGCCCGGATAATTAAACTACAGTAACTCCACACTAATGATGCCAAGTCATCACTATTATGCCCTAAGAAAAACAATTAAGAAATATTCCAACCCAAAATTCAAAATTTAAAATAAAGTCAAAATATTATTTCTTCAAACCGTAAAACAAAAATGTTGGAAGCATTCCATAAAATCCCCGAGTATTTCCCTTGTAGAAATCAAAACCATTTGGTTTACAAAATTTGATCAGTAGCATTTTTTGGACCAGCAACCTCTAAGTTGGTCAATTAAATTCAAACACAAAATCAAGGAATAGCGAGTACCCTCAAACTTTTGTACAGCCCTAGATTATTGCATATCATTTTTGTGCAAAGTTTCATATTTAGAAAAACTCATTGAACACTAAACTTTTTAGAGAACGGTAGCTACTTGTTATTTTAGCAAAAGAAAATAGGAAAGGTTCGCACTTTGGCCCGTTAGAAATAGTAGCGGCCCAGCCCACCGCGGTCACCCTCAATCTCCTGTTCCCCCTCGCTTGTTGTTCTCTATGCGCACGTGCCCGAGGCTGGTCGCCGTCTCCACCGCACCCACTCGCCCCCTCGCGTCGCAACAGTACCACCGAGGCGGATAAGGCCGTCCCCGCGCCCCCCTCGACGAACCCTATCCATTCCCTTCCTCCTCGCTGGATCTCTTCCCTCCTCTGTCGCCCGAACGCCATCGCCATGTCGTCGCTGTGCTCGTGGCCACAAGCCTCCCCGGCGCTCGGGAGGAAGTCGAGGAGCACCGCCGTCCTCTTCTGCACCTTCTGCAAGCGCTCGGTCGAGCCAGAGCGCCTCGCGACGTCCCATCGGCCTTCTTCCCCAACCACGGCCGTCGTCGTCCACCTCGTCGATCCGCCGCCCCGGTCCACCTCCGGCCTCCCCGACCTCGTCATCGAGTTCGCAGTGAGCATCTCCTCCGATTCCCTTCATTTCCCCTTCGATCCATCGTCGTATGTCGTTGTCCCAAGGCCATGGCGGGAGCTCCGGTTTGGCGTACGCGTACGTGTTGCTGTTGCTTGCTGCGTTCATCTGCCGCGCCTGCTGTTGCTGCTGTGCCGCTGCAGTTGCTCGGCCTGCTAGTGCTGCTGCTGCTATGCGTTGCCGCTGCTCTCTACTCTCCTGCATCTTGCCGCTGCGCTGCTGCTTTCGGTTGGCCATGGCCAAGGCCATGGCCGAGTATGGCGTGAGCTATGTGTGCGTGTGTGTGCAGAGCCTCATGGTTGGATGTGCCACCACGCCAGCCCAAAATCAATTAGGGGCTAATTAGTACTAACCAACAACCCCGTTAATTAGTCACTAACAACAGGGCCCACAACCAGTTAGTTTACTTAAAGGAAAAAAACAATCTGTTAATCAATAGTCTCACTGACACATGGGTCCCATCGTTCTTTTGACTACCAAACCTGCTGACTTAGCGGTCCAGTCGATGTGGGTGGGACCTCAATGCCGTCAATGTTGACCTACCAATCAGCTGACTGGGTCCACATGTCAATCTCTCATCACGATCGGGCATTTTTATTTCATTTTTGTATTAAATAAATTTCAGAAATTAATTAAAACTTTGAAAATTCATATAAAATAAACCGTAACTTCGATGAAAATAATCTATATATGAAAGTTGCTCAGAAAAATACAACGAACCCGGAAACGCAGCCTGTTCGTCCGCCACACATCCCTAACCTATCGAACTCGCAACTTTCCCCCTCCGGCTCCTTTGCCCGAAAACACGAAACATCGGGGATACTTTCCCGGATGTTTCCCCCCTTCACCGGCATCACCTCATACCGCGTTAGGGCACGCCTAGCATTACGCTTTGCTTTGCCATGCATCGTCATGCATCTGTTTGCATTGTATTCATTGTTTCTTCCCCTCTTCTTCCGCTTAGACACCGAGACCGACGCCGCCGCTACCCAAGACGACTACGGAGTTGACGACCTCTCTCTTGCCGTGAGAAACCAGGCAAGCCCCCTTGATCACCAGATATCGCCTATTCTTCTCTATACCGCTTGTAATAGAGTAGTGTAGCATGTTACTGCTTTCGATTAATCCTATACCGCTGCATAGCTTTGTCCTTGCTACTACGTTGTTACCTTTACCGCTATCCTACCGCTTAGTATAGGATGCTAGTGTTCCATCGATGGCCCTACACTCTTGTCCGTACGCCATGCTATACTCTCGGGCTGTGATCACTTGGAGGTGATCATGGGCATATGCTATATACTTTACACTATTACATTACTCGTGATACTATTCGGAGATGGGGTCCGAAGGACAGGTGGCTCCATCCCGGTAGAGGTGGGCCTGGGTTCCTGACGGCCCCCGACTGTTACTTTGTGGCGGAGCGACAGGGCAGGTTGAGACCGCCTAGGAGAGAGGTGGGCCTGGCCCTGTTCGGCGTCCGCGGATACTTAACACGCTTAACGAGATCTTGGTATTTGATCTGAGTTGGGTCGTTGACCTTATACGCACTAACCGCCACGTGGGACAAGATATGGGCAACCGCGCCGTGGTATCAACGAAGCATTTCGTGACGTCGGTGAATCGGCGGCGCGACGCCGGATTGGAACGTAAGCCTGCTCTTGTATTAAGGGGCTAGTTACGCTTTGGCCGCCCTGCATAGCGTGCGGGTGTGCTAAGGCGATGGGCCCAGACCCCTGTGCGCTTAGGTTTTGAACCGGCGTCTTGACCTCTCTGTTATGCCTAGGTGGGGCTACGACGTGTTGATCTTCCGCGCCGGGCATGACCCAGAAAGTGTGTCCCACAAATGGGATCGAGCGTGTCGGGTAATGTGGTGCACCCCTGCAGGAAGTTAATCTATTCGAATAGCCGTGATCTTGATAACAGGGCGACTTGGAGTTGTACCTTGACCTTATGACAACTAGAACCGGATACTTAATAAAACACACCCTTCCAAGTGCCGATACAATCCGTGGTCGCTCTCTCTCTCGTGGTTACGAGGAGGATCGCCGGTAGGATTATTGCTATGTGATGCTACTTGGAGGACTTCAGTACTCCCTTCTACATGTTGCAAGACGGAGGCTGCGAGCGTAGTCTTCAACAGGATTAGATATCCCCTCTTATTCTCGCATTCTCGCAGCTTCAACACCGATATGGCCTTTTACACATATATCCATGCATATGTAGTGTAGCTCCTTGCTTGCGAGTACTTTGGATGAGTACTCACGGTTGCCTTGTTCCCCCTTTTCCCCTATCTCTACTCGGTTGCTGCGACCAGACGATGGAGCCCAGGAGCCAGACGCCACCGTCGATGACGACTACTACTCTGGAGGTGCCTACTACTACGCAGCCCGGCCCGACGATTTACCAGAGTAATTAGGAGGATCCTGTGCAGGAGGCCTGCGCCTCTTTCGATCTCATATCCCAGTTTGTGCTAGCCTTCTTAAGGCAAACTTGTTTAACTTATGTCTGTACTCAGATATTGATGCTTCCGCTGACTCATCTATGATCGAGCACTTGTATTCGAACCCTCGAGGCCCCTGGCTTGTATTATGATGCTTGTATGACTTATTTATGTTTTAGAGTTGTGTTGTGATATCTTCCCATGAGTCCCTGATCTTGATCGTACACATTTGCGTGAATGATTAGTGTACGATTGAATCGGGGGCGTCACACATTACACATAATTTGTGATTTTACTATGGACATCGATCCTTAATTCGGCGACCCGTGCCCGCATTAAGGCTCGGGGGCTACTGGGCTTCGGGCTTATTATTTACAAATATTAAAGGGGCACATCAATCCCCTGATCTGGTGTTGCCACCCGACCAGTGTCTCGGGGGCTCATGCATTGCCTGTTCTATGCAGAAACTTTTAAGTGCAATGCGATTTCGAGGAGATTTTGATCCTCGGGTTGGTCGGCCGCACCCAACCCGAGTCTCGAGGATCGAGCACGCCGCTTTTGTGTCCCAAGTATTCTGTCGAAGCTAGGACTTGATCCTCGTGCCGACTTTGCAAATCAACCTGAGTCTCGGCTGACTCTTTGGGATCAGCGGTCTTACGTCATCCTTCGGTGCATCTCGGGTTTTAGACCGATACACACCTTGTGGGCTATTGGCTATGTATCTCGGCAGAGAATAAATTGCACCAATCAAAAATATTGACAAAAATCGGCCCACATTCGGGGTGGTGCACCACCTCGGAAGCAGTCCGGCATAAAGCTCGGACGCTAGTGGCTGGCTCCTTAGAGGGCATTTCCGGCATTAAGTTCGGCTAAACTCCTTCAAACTTATTTGAACCAAGGTGATTTATGACACCTCGGATACAGTCTGGCGTTGGAGCTCGGATACATAGTCCCGCGTTGGAGCTCGGATACCGTTCGGCGTTGGAGCTCGGATACATAGTCCGACGATAGAGCTGGGAAGCAGTCCGGCGTTGGTGCTCGGCTGCAAAAGATACCTCGAATGCAGTCCGGCGTTAAAGCTCAGACGCAAGAGGACACTGCCTCCCGGGAATAACTTCAAACCCGAGGCGTCGCATAAAAATAATAAGGCATTGATAAAGGCCGTAAACTTAAAGGGGCTCCTCGGATACCCAACGTGTAAACTCTTCGGATGCACTTCGGCGATCCTCAAGATCGAAGATGAGAAGATTTGTTGAACCAGTTTTCAAGACCGACGACCGAAGATGAAGAACAGTTCGGAAGAATCGAGGAGCGTCCCCAACTTGAAGACCGGTTCAGGGGGCTACTGACGGTGTCCTGGACTAGGGGGTACTCACCACGTCGTCTCCCGATCAGTTGGATTGGGCCGAGGATCCCCATGGCCGTATACTCATGGGCCAGTCCGGACAATTGCCGCATACAAGGAAGATTCCACAAGACTTGGCGATCAAGACAAGGACTCCTCCCCCACCGGCGTATTCGGCTAGGACTCTTGTTATCCTAGGCCTCTGGTGCATTATATAAACCGAGGCCAGGCTAGTCGATAGACAGACAACAATCGTACCATAGGCTAGCTTCTAGGGTTTAGCCTCTCTGATCTCGTGGTAGATCCACTCTTGTACTACCCATATCATCAATATTAATCAAGCAGGAGTAGGGTTTTACCTCCATCGAGAGGGCCCGAACCTGGTAAAAACATCGTGTCCCTTGTCTCCTGTTACCATCCGCCTAGACGCACAGTTCGGGACCCCCTACCCGAGATCCGCCGGTTTTGACACCGACATCGGCCCTATATTAATTTCGGCCTATTAAAAGCCCGTCATATAGTTGGGCCTAACTACGGCCCGGTTTGCATCCGGCCTGCTCGCAGCCGATATCTGATTGGGCCAAACAAGGACCGAGACAACTTTGGCCTGTTAAAAGCCCGTGAACTGATTCGCACAATCATGGGCCGGGATCCATTTCGGGCTGTTGCCGGCCCGTGAGCTATTCGACACGTTTCAGGTCCAGCCTACTTCTCAGCCTCCTAAAAGCCCATTGAGTTTTCTTGCGAAAAGAGGGCCTGGAGTTACTCGACCTATTAATGGCCCAAATCTACTAGTGGGCCAGTTTGACGGGGCCCATGATGCGGATCATACATCGTGATTGCATGACGGCCCGATTACGTACCGTAATTTTACGGTTTGGCGGTTCTATCGAAGACAGGATATATATACAGTAAAATAACTGCAGCATGGTGAATAAGAAAAAACCTAGACTATACAATAAAGAAATTACGACATATTACATCCACTGGGCATCAAAGTTCGCCACTATGATAATAAAGCACAAGCAGACAGCAGATTACATACACTGGGCATCAAAGATCGCCATCAATGCAAATAAACACACCGACAAAATAATATACAAAACCGCAGCACTTCAATAGAGTTCAAGAAAGGTTAGCCCTCTTTGGGAGCTGCAGCAAGCAGCTGAGCAAGATGATGAGACTGCGCTTGTTCAACACTTATATCTTCCTCACTCTGAAAGATAAACAAGCAGACGGATGACAGGTTTTGCACATAAAAGTATCAGTGCTGATAATTCATCACATTTCTTACTGACGAATAAAGTGACACAGTTTACAATTGCATTAACACAATATGGTATTGTTCAGGTCAAGACATGGCAGGAAATGACATTGTGAAGGAGTAGGCAGCTTCACGACACCACTGGATTACAGATCAAGAACTCATAAGTATCAATGGTTAGTGTGCTGTCAATTTATCCCATTTCAAATTGGCAAATAAAGAGACGGTTGAAATAATACTCCCTCCGTTCGGAACTACTTGTCATCAAAATGGATGTGTGTAGAACTAAAATACATCTAGATACATCCATTTCAATGACAAGTATTTTCGGACGGAGGGAGTAGTAGATTTTTTTTGCGGGTGATATGACATTGTTCATAGTTAAGACATTGCAGAATATGACATTGTGCTGTAGTGGGTAGGTTCACCACACCACTGGATTACGGATGAAGAATAGAAGCATACATGCAGTGCAAAAGAAGATCACTTGCTCTGTATAGTTTAATTTACATGGTATGAAGAAGGAACTTGGTTGTACAACTGAAAACTTAAATTGAGAAGGACAAACTTTTGTTTATGAACTAAATAATAAACTTCAAACATGCAATTTGATGCAAACACCAAAAATAAAAAGCTGTTGCAGTCATGCCTAACCAAATATACACAACAAAGTTTGAAGGCTTGAGAAGGACAAACTTACATTACTGGTGAAGACAGGCTCTATAAAGCCCTTGTCCATACTGATGGGGGCAATTCAAGAAGTTTAGCACATAATGTTCTTCATAAGCATTCCCTTTATTCTACATTTTGTTAAGAGTAAATATAGATGTGATAATATATGAAAAAATGGAGAATATTTAAGATAAGATGAAGAGTGATGCTACATAACGAAGTAGCTATAAATGCATGTGCAGCGATACAGGAAAAAGGCACAGCCAAGAGTAATGCACAGCTAAACTTCTTCAAAGACCAACCTTATGGTAAGAGTAAATATAGATCTGATGTGTAGAAAATGGAGGGCAAAGGAAAATAAGCTGCAGAGTGATGGTACATGAACAACTACCTGTCAATATAAGTACACTGATAAAGGACAACATGTACTTACAAGAACAATGCGGAGCTAAAAAAATTCATTGGCATTGGATATATTCTACACTAATGTAACCATTCATACAGATCAGATAATTTGGAGCGAACAATTGATAAGCAAGCTATCATGCATACTGCTGTCACATAATGAACTAGGTATGTATGCAAGTACAGTGATACAGGACAACACGTACTAACAAGAGCAAAGCAGCGGGTAGCATATTTGCGATATCCTATCGTTCTTTCAAACCAGAATTTTTCTTCGAGCAGATTTCCTGCAAAAAAGATCCATAAGGCACATGTGGAAAAGTAGAAGTTCAAATTGTCATGTGATTTCATAGACAGTACCTCATCCTGGGAACGAGACCAGTGCATAACAAGATTTTTCCATTCAGTGTCTTCTAAATTTAGCACAAGAGACTTCACCGGAAATTCATTTATAGACTTGCCATCAAAGTGTGATTTCCTCAGGTAACACCGATACTGTTGCAATGCTTCCTTGAAAAGCACAAGCAAGCTTTGCTCGTCATGACTATCCAGATTGACCCTCACCTAGTTACAACAATGTAATGTAAATCTTTGATGTGTTCGATCAGCAGAAAACAGGAAAATAATAACCATGAATAATAGCACTTACATGTAAGTTGGACAGGAAGATGTGAAAATGGTGTTTGTCTTCACTATAATCTTCCCATGATGGGAATATATGCACGTAGTCCCTAACAACATTGAAAGCATTGTCTTTTAAACTGGGAATAAATGGAATGGGGTTCCAATCTGCAGGAATTGGCCATCTCTGCAGTTGGGATAGGTCTTCGGCCGGTGGACTTCCTGTACTTTTTTCTTTGGAGTGGGATTTTTTACGTGGTAATGGCTGGTGCTATGGCAAATGAAATCGGTATACCTTTTGGTCGAGTGCAGGTCCTGTGGTGGGGCTAGTGGTGTGGCCAGTGAAGTATGGGTACAAATCTGGAGTCGGTCCTATGTTTTGTGTCACCGGGTTGTACAGCCAATATAAGTGGGGCGCCGTCTGATTTCTCCGGCACCACCACGTTTTCAAGGACTTTCTTTGGTGCTCCTTCGTGTTCGGCAATCACCCTCTTCCTTTTTGATGTCGATGCACAAGAACATCATTTGAGTGAAAAAACATGGTATGACGACGGATGGAATATGTATTGATAATGGATGGGCATGGCATCTCGAGTTATATGATGAGTAAACTAAGCAGATGGTGGTGCAACAAAGTAGAAGAAATGCAAGACAACATATGCAAGATACGCACAATCAATAAAACCTTGCCAAATTAGAACATGCACCTTGATGGGTGAACAGGACAAGCCATCTGCCTTTGACTCCTCGAGGTTAGAATAGTCATTAGGATGATATTCTGAACAAGAATCAACAGGTGGGGAGCGTACGAGTTTCATTGCTTCCGATATGGCACTCAATGCCTTGGTGCCAATTTTGTAAGTCATTGCGGTGTTCCACAATATTCTTCCGATGCGCCGGATTACGATATTCACTGTAATTGCGTATAATATCTCGAGAACCATGAAAACATAAAATAGTTGTCGATTATCTTTGTAATGCAGATGATATTCTAATATAGGCGCCCTGTAAACACTTATGTGCTATCACTGGATTCTGATGAGAGAGCTCATGTGTGCTGTAATATCGTGCGTGCATTTATATAATCTGGCACAAGTACACAAAAAATAGGCTCCAGAAGTAAGGATAGCTGGCAGATGATAGGTTCATAATATACTGTATACAGAGTTTATTGCCAAACCATGATAATAAGAGCACACAACAACTAGGCAGATCATAGTGTATATAACAGGGGTACACCATAACCACGATATATAAATCGGGAAAGTGGAACTGGCTTGAAAATACAGTGTTGTATTGCCGCTAGTAATTGAAAGCCCATCGATCACGTACAGGCCAGCACTATCGAACATGGTAAAGAAGAGCAAGCAAATTTTGGATAATAAAATGTTGGTTGCGCAGTGCCCACACAAGATGAACCAGAGCGCATTAAGAATGCAACTCCCGGTATCTCTCGACCATTTCGGCGGTTGGATGAAGATCCCACGCCTCCTAACCCTTCTTCTTCCTCGTCTCTTAATTCTTCCCATACGTAACACTTCAAGACGGGTGGCCGGCCGACCACCGGCCCCACCGCCTGTGTTCCTCCGCCACCCCCACCCCCACCAGCGTCGAGTTTTCTTCTGCTCGGCGAGGCCCCTAACCACCCGAGCCCTTGGATCGCACCGCGAACTCCGCGAAGCTCTGAAAAATCGACCGACCCAATTTTGAAATTTAGCTCTACTCGTGATTTAACTAGTGTGGAATATAAAAGGGGAAAACCATAAGCATTGGGAGTATAGTGTTGAGCGTGCCATGGCGGATCTGAAGGTGCAAACCGGACAAAGGCAACTTCTCAACCAAGACAAGAAATCAGAGTAAAGCAGTGGCGATCCATTTTCTTGCTGCGATAAATAAGTTGAGCAGGTACGAAAGAGTACCGCCTCTGGTGCGGCGCCGTGTACGCATCTGTTGAGAATTTGACGGTGCTACGGTAGAGATGGCTGTCGGCAGCGTGGAAGCAGATCTAGGAGGGTAGACGGTGGCGGCGGGGCGCGGTGGACAAGACGGTCGTAGGAGCGTCGCCGGCAAGGTGGACGACGACGGGAATGAAGCGAGAGGACGGGATGCAAGGATCCCGGTCCGAAGGCGTGGATGAGAGAGGTCGATCTCTTGTAATGGATGGCGGCGTCGGGGTATCAGCTCCGGCATGGTGGAGGAGGACGGCGGTGGATGGGGTGGCGGACGGTGGCGGACGGAGGAGGGTGGGGTGGAGAGGGTGTTTTGGCGCCCACGGAGTATGAATGGGGAAAAGGGAGGTAGAGAGGAAGGGGGGAACCACGTATTCAGGGCGCGCTTGTCTCAAATGCGAGGAAATTTACAAACTTAGCCCCGTTTCAAATTTCTACTACATCACAGCAACATTAGTCGGTTGGGGATAGGACGGTAATCTCGCATACACTGAATATTTGCCGATGAGAGTTTGTTTTTGGCGCCCACCGTGTATGAATATGAATCGGGGAGGGAGTCGATTTCGGCCGAGGGCACTGGGTTTTGGCGCCCACCGTGTATGAATCCGGGTGAGAGGCGGTTACGTCACGTTTGGGTGAAATTACAAACCTACCCCTATCGAAACCTATAGAAATCTAGCAGATAGGCTTTGCGTGGCAGGGATAGGCAGTAGTGATTTCCATCTCGCAGATTTTGGTTTCGGGCGGTTACTGCGACTTTCCCCGCTTCGTTCAAATTTTGCACAGTGCATGTTTACCGTGCCAACTCAATTCGAATCCCGTTTGTATTCTACTATTTTTTTCGGGCGGGATCCATTTTCAATTGGAATTACATTCTATATACATCATTTTTTTATATACTTTCAAAAGCATAACACCATTTATACATAAATATGGTTTACAAATGGCATGATCTCAGATTCATAAGGTCGTATCCATCAATTTGGATTTTCAAATATTTGAAACCACTTTATGTTGAAATCCAATGTATGCATTCCTTGCTAACTGTCTCCAATTAATGTGTGTTTCATGCGGGTTTTTTTAACTTCTCAAACATGTATAATGTGTTTCACACACGCAACATATAGTTTAATCCTGTTTAGACATTAATTGCATATAGACCATGCATTGTTTGTAGTTGAAGAATCTATGGATCACCAATATTGATAAACTATATAACATTACACATGTGCCCAAATTCAAATGAATATGCATGTTTGATACACCAATTTGCGTTATGATATTATCGATGTCGTGATCTCCAGTTTAAATATTTGAATCCCCTTTAATTCAGATATACGTCTCATATAGCTATCACTCATGCTTATATAGGACTATCTCTCTGGACCTATACGCGTTCATCGTCTCTCAGGCATCTCTCGTGCTACCTGTATGTCGACAATGATCTTTTATCTTCGTAACACACTGACGGTACTCTCTCCCTCGACCTTCATCACTCTATCTCTCTAAGTATATCTCGCTCCCTGCTATGTGTCTCTAGCTATTATTCTCCATGTGGAATCTCTTTCTCTCACACAAACACAAACCTTTGTCTCCTGGGATCTCATTTCTCTCAACTATTCCCATGTGTGCCACTCGCACACCCCTCATACAGAGATGTCTTTCGCTCCTTAGATATGAGAACCTACGACTCTTCCTCTTCAATATCTCTTTCTCACACACAAACACAAACTCTGTCTCCCAAGGTCTCATATTTCTCCATTGTTCTCTTGTATGTCGCTCAAACACACACCCTCTCCCTAGAGATATCTTGTGTTACCTCATCTGTCTCTCGAGCTATCACTCTTGTTGTGAAATATCTTTCTCTCTCATGAGACACAAAACTCCGTCTCTCTGGATCTCATTTCTCTCTGATATCTGTTTGTATGTGAATCACATGCACCCTCCCTCTATCTCTCTCACACCCACACACATAACCCAGCCTTCTGATCCACTCGACTCCCATCTCTAACGCACACTAGCTAGCATCTTTATCTTTCTATTTATCCTGCTTCTCCATCAACCTTCTTTCTCGCCCTCACTCTTGATTCCTATCACGCACACTACATATGTTTCTCTCTACATGCAGTCAAGTGCCCTCTCACACACATATATAACTTCACCCTTTGAACCAACCCGACGGTCATATCCAACACCCAAACTAACGGATGTCCCTCTAGCTAGCATCTCCATCTCTGTATCTATCATAGTTTCTCCGTCAACATTTCTTTCTTGCATGGAGTCTTGCTTCCTATCACCCACACTATATATGTCTCTCCATACATATGCATTTATAGGTTGATCTCTTTTGCACAATCGTTGTGCCTCACCCCCTCTGCTCGCCATAGATGCATGCTCCAGCCCATGCCACTATCTCTTAAAGACAAAAACACATGCTCAATTGTCGGGCCTTCTTCCCTGCATTCTCACATGCATGCATATTGTCATACCGACCCGTCTCTCCCATGTCGTTGATCTTATGACTTATGTCTTCTTTCTTTTATCTCGATCATGCGCCTTTTACACACACACACATCCCATGTATACATGTATACCTCTCACACATGCACGTTCAAGGTCTCTATGTCTCCATACGTAGTTAATTACCCTCAATCCTAACGCCACATCGAATCGTTCTCCTCTTTTGTGCACATAACTTCCACCGGATGGGCAAAACACACACTCACACTTAACAATCTCCTTCTAGCTACCCCCCCAGCACCTCTCTCACTCTTCCCCTATGTCCCCGAAACCAATAAGACCATCCCTTTGTTTAATTCCTGCCTACATGCACCATCGATAAATAGTAGTCTTCCTCGGTGTCTCTCGAACAAACACGTTCTCTCGATGTCGACTCCTCTCACGCCAAGACGCACCTTCTCTTCCCTCTCTACGGGCATTTTCTCTCTCGCACCCCGTCGTTGGTGGCCTATGCCATACACATCACCTCTCTATGATGAAGCCATGCACACTTAAATTACATCCTCCACAGAGGACCCCGCGACACACACACAGCCTTACAAGACGCCAAGACACACACACGCACGCACACACGCACCCCCCCCCCACACACACTAAGACTCCATCTCTCTCTCTCTCTCTCTCACACACACACACACATGCACCCCTCCCCCCACACACACTTAGACTCCATCTCTCTCTCTCTCTCACATACACACACAAACTAAGACTCCATATCTCTCTCTCCTCTCTCTCTCTCTCACACACACACACACCACACACACACACACTAAAACTCCATCTCACACACACATGCTCTAGGCGGAGCATTTGTTCCTACCACCCTTCATCCAACCTTACCCCTATGATAAACAATCACCTTTATTTACTTGCATAACATGGACAGATTCCACTTTACTTTAGTAGTCAGCAAACTTATCATCTGTACCCTTATAAAAAAACGAGTTGGCGATGATGGTGTGCCTGCCATCTAATACATGCATCGTATGATCTATATCGGCGGATAGAAAGCAAACTATGATAATTTTACAAAAGATACCCGCACCTCTCTCCACATCATTATCTCCGCAACCTCATTGCTCGACAATTAAAAAGGAATAAGTCTCGAATAATCTAGCATGCATGGTGGCTGCCACTTTGCCGGGCGCCCATCCCCATGCCTCCGCCCATTCCGACCACCAGTCACCACCACACTCCACTCCTCCTCGCCTTATCTCCCATCTTTCATTTTTTTGATGACATTCTCGAGATACCATATTTCTGATAAAATTCTCGAGATATCATAATTTTTACACATGGGATTACTCCTGCATGGGTCAATCACAACAGGTGTTTTGTAAAAGAATGCATATTGATGTTCCGTGCAATGCACGAGAATCTTGCTTGTAATTATATAATACAAATCACGAGCAGGAAGTGACATTTTTTTGACACAACCACGTTAACATGGCCACGTAAATCACGAGCAGGAAGGAGAAGGGAAGCGGGCTGTGGAGTAACGTTTTTACCACAATTTCTTAGGAAGCGAGTGCAATAATTTAGTAGTTTTGCAAACTACCATTACTACTACACCTGAAACGGTTCAAAACCTATACTCCCTTGCCGGTAGCCGCTTCCCTGCGTGAAATGGTCAGCTCGAGCAGGCGTCGATTGCCGCATTAATGCCCTGGCGAGCGGAGGCGACCTCTCACTGGCGCCCGGCTTTGAAGTGGCGCGACGGCCGAGAGCGCCACTTCCGGTGCACGCGATCGCTCGCGTCGAGATCGCCATAGGCCCTGTTTGGATCCATGGGTTAGAGTTAGTTTGAGCTAGTTGGGGCTCAAATAGCCCTAGAGTATCCAAGCATGAGGGTTTAAATTGGAGCAAGTTGCACCGAACCCACCAAAAAACTATCCCACCCAAGAGGTGCTAATCGAGATAGTTCTCATTGGGACCACTAAAAAATCACTTTTCTCTCTCCATGAAGTGCATTTATTGTCAATCTAACCTGTCACCAAACACCTCTTTGGCTACAGATTAGTTCAGGGTTAGTCATGAGTTAGTCTAACCTCTAGCTAAGTGAGAGTATCAAGCAGGAGCAGATAGGACATGCAAGTTGCTCAAAGCATACGAGCAAATTAAATGCGTGAAAGGATTTTTTCTTTTTAACGTGAAAGGAATTTTTAGAATGCTCTTGGCATGTCGCAAACATGTGATAGTTAATCGACCTCAATAGACGGCGTAAACGCCACCGCCGCACTTTGATAGAGACGAGGAGGGAGAAGCGATACAAGCTGCTGGATTACTAGAGATAGGTGTCGCACGGAAGCTAAGAAATATGGTGATAGCGTGGGTTAGCCATGTACTAGTATGATGTAACTACACTGGGCTGCCGTGTTTCGTACTCTTCCAGTCCACTGTGGAGATGATTGGTTAATTTTATATCGCTGAATAATATTAAATATTATGAGTGCAGACGCTCCACCACGAGGTTCCTTGCTCCTTCTCGGTCGTCCGGAATCTATTGTTCTTCCACTCTATTTTTTTACGTGAGCTTTGTTCATCCTTTTGCCAACACGCCGAGACATCTAGCATCAAGGTGCACGTGTTATGCAACGATCGCTCCATCTACATGAAGAACACGTGGAATTTGGAACTACAAGACGGACATGTACCCGAGAGTGGACGTATTTAACCTCGAGTAATGTAGCGCATGAAGTGAAGTAGAAAGGCACAAATGGTATGAACATGTGTGGCATACAGGGTGTGTTTGGTTGCGTTCTCGTCTCAGCATAGTTGTTCCCTCTTCATGCATGCTCAACTCAACACCCCTCTTCATGCATGCTCTCTTCATGCATGCTTCTAGTGTATTTGTGCTAAACTAGTGTGGAATCATGCACCCTCCATACACTCTACCAAACACCCAAAAGCAGGTCGAGAAGGGAACTCTTGGGAGGCATTTGTCTCTTACTACGTAGTACCACTAAATGTTGTACGTGCAATGCACGGTGATGTTATGGAGTACGTGCCTAAGTACTCTACTACTACTATATTAGTTGGAGGCACATATTAACTTTTATATTTGTTTCCTGTATGCCCCGAGACCTTCCAACTAGAAGTGTCTTTTTCTCCAGGTCGCACTTTGTATCGTTCATACCACTAAGTACTACTACGTGTGGTCTCGACCCGTAAGTGGAAGAAGTGGAGACGCTCTACCACGCTGTTTTTTCTGTTGGGCTCTACCACGCTGTTCATGTCCCACTCCTTTCACGACATGTGGGACATCCGACGCGTCGTGTTTGGCACCCTTTGTCGTAAGAGTTGAAACGCTAGCATTCATCAGAAATAAAAATAATTATAAATCAGCAGTGATACTATTTTTTTGCGAACCAATCAGCAGTGATACTATACCACGTGGTTTCCTTGCTCCTCGATATTGTAAAGAATACTTCCGTTCGCCAACATGTGGGACGTCGACCATCCTGGTCCACTTGCCATGCACGCAGAACTCCAAGGGAGAGTCACCCAGGTCGTCACAAGCAAAGAACAATGACTAATGAGTCGTCAAATCACAGGCCCACTTCCCACTATGAAGTTGCTCGGACGAAGGAACCATCATGACTTCGTTGAATTCTGCTTCTTGAAGAAAACTACTGTCTGAGCAACCTTTGCTAGCTCTGATATTTACTCCAACAGAGGCCTCCTTTCGTTCATAGGATAGGAATATGAAAATCATAGGAAGTGAGATGACATGCATCTCAATTCCTATAGAGAAAGAGATGCCATTTGATGCATAGGATAGGAATGTTTCCATTTAGTCTAGGCTAATGTACTGGTAATTTGCTCTAAAAACTACAGTAGTAACTAGTACTAGTACTGGTACATGCTCGTACTCAGACATAGACACACACACACTAACTACTAGTACTACTACTTCTCACATGCTGGCCAGACGCCGTCGTTCTCCTTCTCGACTTTGTCGGGGACACCCCACCGTGCTTGGATCTCCGCCGACCTCTCCGCAGCAGCGCATGCGTCCTTTTCTTTCTTGCGGCGGCAGGCCTCTCTTTTCTTGAGTGCTTTCTGACTTTTCCGCTCCCTCTGTGCGGCTTTGGACGCCTCTTGCTCTACCACCCATTCGGCCTTGGCATCTTAAAATTCCTCCCACATAGTTGTGAGGTCGCGAGCGGTGATGAACTCGGCACGGCGGGATGCCATCGCTTCCCTACCATTTTGTGTGCGTTCGTGGGCGGCGAGGAACTCGGCGCGGTGGGATGCCATTGCTACCTTGCCGGTTAGTGTGCGGCGCGGTGGCATGAACGACGCTTGGTGAGAGCTCTGGGGTGGAGTGGCCGGACAACCGTATAGTGCATTGGTTTGTCAAGAGCTCAAGAATAGAAGACCGAGCAAATTAGGATTCCCCTTCAATCCTGGTCATTTATTACCGAGTAAAATGCATTGGCGGTCATCGAACTTGTCTTGATAGCTCACTTTGATCATTGTATACGAGATATGGTGATTATACGGTCACTGGCTCAGCGTATAGCTCCGTATTTGTATGGTTGACTAGTCAAACAGTCCGCATGCGCCTCATCAGCTCGTGTTCTTTATCTATCTACGCGGGCCTACCTGGAGAAAGATATACTGTAAAAACCAAAATTATGCGTATGTGGGGAATCAAACCACGGACTCGCCACTGCAACGCACCCTCGTCAGCCAAATGAAAATGAAATACTTCACGTCAGACACTCACGCTCACACTGTCAAAGCATGCTAATGCATGCACGTCGCCCTCTAAATCAAAGTCCTGCTCATGGCGCAACGCATAAGCGGCGAGCCCATCACTGCGCGCCCGGTGTTGCTCGACATTACTGTTTAGACATTTGATGGAGGCCTCACGAATGCCGAGCATGTATTCACCGCTCAACACCAACGGTCATACTCGGACCGCCTTGCTCATGTATATCGTCCATCACAACGACAATCTATAAAACAGCCTAAGCTAGAGAGGGTACTATGGTAGTATGGTACGGAGTATGTACTATCGTGAGCGACCGATCTTAGTGCCACTGCACAATCGAAACCCTTCCATCGCTAGCGCGCGCTTCCGCTGAAAGCGGTCATCGTCTCTCCAGAATGTCAATGCCGCATTCACCGGACTTAACTGCAGGTGCAATTGGTGTGTCACTGACATGCGGGCCAGACGCCCGTTCTGCCCACATTTCACTAACCCAAACGCATCTGTAGTTAAGTCACCGAAGCAGCGTCCCCATTCACGCCCGACGAACCTACTCCGGCGCCAGTTGTCCATCTGTCTGCCGCGGCTCATTGCCATTCGCCCGCTATATTAACTTGAGCCCCAGCTCCCAGCCATAGCCAAAGACCCACACTTATTCTCCTCCGGTCCCTTCCTTCCTTCGCCGGCACCACTTCAACCATGGCATCCTGGCACTCCGAAGCTCTCTTGGACGTACTGTCGCAGGAGCAGACGAGGGACATCGGCGGCTCCGCTCCGGGCGCGCTCCAAAACTCTCTTCGACGTACTGTCGCAGGAGCAAACGAAGGAGATCGCCGGCTCCCCCCCGGCCGCCCTCCACCTCCGCGACCACGAAGCCGGCGCGCATGCGTGGGCGCAGCCGGCAGCAAGGAAGAGTAGTACACGGTAGGTCGCCGCCGCTCTGGTCCTAGGAAGGCCACCGCTCCTCCACTCAATCGACGCCAAGCTTGGTGGGATAAAAATCGGTGGCCGATTAGCCGCTTGATGGCGACGTGGAGGCGGAAATCTTCATAACCTTATGCTCCGGAGGAGGAGGTTATCGAGGCGGATAAGGAGGAGGCAAAGGAAATGGCCTGCTTTCTCGGGTTCATGGCCGGACATGGTGGTCGGGGCCCGGCGAGCGTTTAGATTAGGTTTACAGTAGGTTTTAGTACGATTTGTGCGAAATATGTAATGAATTTCATCCAGTTTATAGGAAAAGTTCTCGAAATGTAATGAATTTCATCCGGTCAATTTGAAATTTGCTTTGTTTGCATGAATTTCATCCGGTTAGTTCATATAGTTGTCGAAAGGTATGCGGGCAGCTTCGGATGGCATCCATCTGTGTCCTCGGACAGATGCCGGTGTAAATTTGTGGGCCAGCGCTAGAGATGCCCTAACTATCATGCTATAATCGCTAACAATCCTCCATTATTTGGCATGGAACGGTTATCCCTCGATCAAAATCAGATCCACGGTGTTTCGCACTCCTCCCGCGTAAGAGTGTAAACTCTTTCTTACATAAAAATGGAGCAAGTGGACGGCACTGCAGCACGTCATATCACTCGAACTAGCCCGCCTAACGAGCGGGAAAGCACCGCCCTCGTCATTTTGTTCTGGATTTCTATCGACCGATCCCGCGAAAATGTTATGCTTCGTAAGTTCTAAAGGAAAAGGCGGCACACTTACGACTCATACGCGTCGCAACCCCGACAGTCCGGCTCGCATGCCGCTCACCACAGGGGACACGCATTGTCTTGCAATTTCATGTGGGACCGTAATTGAATAAACCGTCGATAGCCGAAATCTAATCGCTCGGCGGGCGTCGGCTGAGAAGAGAGAAACGGGGGAGGGAGAAGAGATCGCCGCTTGACGCCACGGACTCCAAGAAATATACGGTGATAATGTGAGGTGGGCCATGCTAGAGTCCGGACCGCTTCCGGAACCCGCTCTCACCGCCCTGGCCCCTCAAGACGCCAGCTGCCCGCTGCATGCATAGCAAGTAGTCCCCGCTTATGTGGAGGAGAGAGAGGCATTGACAAAGTCAAGGCGTAACAATGGAGACAATAGCTTTCATCAAAAATAAACAATGAATACTCATTGCTCATCCTCTATATCGGAAAGAATACTTTCATTCGCCGACATGTGGCACGTCGACCATCCTGGTCCACCTGCCATGCACAAAATTATCCTGGTCTACCCCGGTCGTATCGCAGGCCCAACCTTTCCCATTCTAAGTTGTTCGGACGAAGGAACCATCATGACTTCGTTGAATTCCGCTTCTTCAAGAAAACTTACTGTACCATAATCTGCTACCACACGCCAAGACCGGACGGCACTGTACCACGTCATATCATCGAAACCCACTAGGCCAAACTTGCCCGCCTAGGTCATCTATTTTGGAGCGGAGGGAGTACGTCTACTGCCTTTGCTATGATTTTGTGTTGCACGTTCTCTGTACTTTTGCTATGATTTTCCTACCCTATGAACCAAATGAGGCCTGAATGTATGTCGACTATTGTCTGATCGATCGCTAAGACTACAATTTTAGGAGCTAGGGCTATTGGTCGATCGACGAGGGATAAGTATAAGCGTACCCACGAGCTCATCAGCCCCAACGTTTCTCTTGGTGAGTGTTTTGCAAGTACTATAGTTCGCATGTGCTAGCCTACTAACACCAAGAATCATCAAACAAGCCCTCCGATATGATAAACAGTTCAAAATTACATCTAAGCATGCCATATATTACATCAAAAGCTGGTGAGGATACATCATTTCCATAAATCGGAGAGGGTTCGCATGATTCATCTCATGATTCACTATCAAACAAAAGTAGCAAGATCCGCCCACACAAGACAGTGCACTAGCCCTAAGATGGTTTGATAACACGCATCGTTCTGGTAATTAAACACAGGGCAATGCAAACTACCCTGAAGGATTAGCGCGACCAACTATTTCTTGTCATCGACCTCTCAGGCAATGACCACAACACGGACAACGGCATGGGAATCTATTTCTGGGGCGATGTCCACAGGACTGACCGCGACATCAGAATCGATCTCTGGGGCGATGTCCACAGGATGGACAGCGGCATCGGAATCGATCTCCGGGGCGATGCCAACAGGACGGGCCACGACATCGGAATCATCAAGGACAACCACCGGCACCTGCACAACCCTAACATATTAGCAAGCACATTGCAAATAATCAAAAAGCAAGCACATTGCAAATAATCAAAACAACAACTATGGTAATATGCGATTATTTTTTACCTTGTGTAGCTCACGGGGATCTCATCCCTCAGGGCCATCTCCTCGTCCTCGATGGGGGCCGAATCGCTTCTCAACGGCGACTATCTCCTCAAACTCGGTCTTGAGCCTCACATAGGTGGCAATCGAGTTCCTCGGGTAGGCACGGTGGGTCCCTTGCTGTTCTTCCAACTCTCTTTGAGGAGTTCGTCATAACGTCCTCAACTCTTTGGCGGTGCTTGTTTCTTGGAGTTCTTCGTCTCCATGGGTTGGCCCGCCAACATGGTCAACTCGTTGGTCGGTACTCGCTTCCTGGAGATCGCTGTCTCCAGTGGGTTGTCCGCCGGCAACTCTTTGCCTAGTGCTCCAGGATCCATCAATGAACTGACAAACAAAAAGCAATCGAAAGGAACCACAATCGCAATGGAAACGGGAAAATAATAGGATGTGAGAATCGGTCGGTGCTTCGCAAAAAGAAGATCATTGGAATGAAAATATAGCAGCATAACTGATTCGCCCACCTTTCCTTCGTCGGTAGAGAAGAAAAATGGCAGAAGTTAGTAGCCTCGAGTGAGGTTTTCTTCAAGAAAGGGAAGAAAGAGCTTGAACGAGTGTTCCAATGAAATGATGGTTGCTTCGTCCAGTCCAACTTGGAGGCCACCTTACCACTGCTGGTAAAGGCGTGGGTTTTGTGATATGACGGGTCATGACGGCCAAAACGGGTTGACAGGTGAGTCTCGACTGTAGCACCTCATTTGTGATTTGGTGGATGGCACGCGGGCCCGAATGCTTTGAAATGTCCGCATGTAGATAGAGCGGCTAGTCATATAGGATTGCTCAATATTGTGCACGCGACCAAAGGCGGAGAGGAAAGCGAGAGAACTACGTAATTAATGCATGAGTTTAATTAGGGTAGTTTTGTAAAGTACGAGATACAATACATTCCTCCAATCGCAAAATGCCTTGGTTCATGAGATTTGAGATTTGAGCCCTATAAACCCGGAAGGGAGGGGGTCTTGCACACGGTGTAGTCTAGTCACTTGTTGAAATCTCTAGAAAGGCAAATACTCCTTTCCGGTTTACAGGTCTATACTACTCCCTCCGTCTAGGTGTGTAAGTCATCTTACAAAAACCAAATAGTCCCAAAACACTTAGGCGCGGTGCATTAATTTCTACCTTGTTTCTTGTTTCTTGACATACATATCAACCAATAAGAGATGAGAGGTGTGCATGCTTTTAATGACTTGCAATGGCTAGTTCATTGCATGGAATTCTATTAATTAGAAAATAAACATTGGTGACCCCAGGAGGAAACGGTGCTAAGCGCGTGGACCTATGCAGAATGAGTATCAACCAATGGATAATGGAGTTTAATTATTAAACAATAGCAATTTTGTCTCATGCAAGAGCCTGGCTAGTACTCCAAGGAACCGCACCATGCGAGCGTTTGCAACTGCCACGTTCAGTTTGTGCTTGGCTCTTCGCATCTTCGAGAAGACGAACAAGGATGTTACTCCTACTTCTACAGTATCGAATCCACTTCTGCATGTCCGTCCACCTCGTGCGGGAGAGATAGCGTGTAGCGAAAGCTTCTACTTACTGCTCTTGCCTTTGCGTCTATGATAGGTGGGCCCAACAGGTGGTTGGCCCACCTATCATGCAGCCAAAGGCAGGTGCAGTTAAGGCACCGGAGCTCGTCCGCGAGGAGAGGCGTCATAGTAATCAAATTTCTCGGTCTTGTACGAGTTGACGCGACACATCAAAGCACTCGCACTCGATAAAAGTCTTTTTACACATTTCAAATGGGCTACTTCATTATGTAGGAGTAGACATATTCTGCTTCAGTATGTAGTCACTTGTTGCAATCTCTAAAAGACTTATATTTGGAAAGCGGAGGGAGTACAACGCATGCATGCATGCCGTGACTTTCCTTTTGATACTTGCATGTGTTGATTTGATGCACCTTGCCAAATTTTGACTATAAATTTAACTAACCAAATTTTCATGCATGTCACAAAAAATTACGGGGCTGTTTGGATTGTGACTATGTTTGTCTTATGTTGCCACATTATTTTTCCCACACTTGCCACACTTGCCTAACCTGAGTTGCTCAAATTGTTAGACACAGTTTGGCTTGCCTAAGGAATCTTGCCACAATTTTTGTGTCTATGACATGTGGGGTTCACTGCTAATAAAAAATTCTTGTCTTAGGTGTGGCTAATAAAAAGATTTATATTTAGGAGCGGAGGGAGTAGAAAATATAAATAATAATGCATGTTGGGGCAACCCACGTTTCCGCTAATTTTAGCCGTGGGTTTGTTCACAATTTTACGAGGGGTGGTTGTTCATTTAATGGAGGGACATGTAGTACCGGACTTGAACGATACAAAATGCGACTGGCACACCGTAACACCACTTGGAACAAGCGGGTAGCTATCTCAAAAACAATCAACAACTAAAAAACCGCGACTGGCATGTAGTAGTACACAATTTTAAACGATTGTTTTGATGGAGTGAAAAGGAAAACTACCCCACTACTTATATATAGGCCGGAGCCTCCGCTTGCTTGCTAGGGCTGCTCTATTCACACACTCTCATCCTCTCCAGATCTAAACAAGATAGGGGTAGTAACACCGTCTTTCTCCTTAAAATACACCGGCTTTCTATCCTCACCGCTGGTTACAGAATCGACGTATTCCCTCCGCCGGTGAAGGGGAGGAGGGGCAGCGTTAGGCCGTCGTCGACAGCGAGGAGGAGACCCACCGCCGGCCGCACCATTATCTCTCGGCCGAGCGCCCAGCTGGAGGTCCTCCGATCCCTTCGTCGTTGCCTGTGGGCGGATCCGGCCTCCTGCCGCCCACCTATCCACATTCCTACGACCTTCAGGTATATCTTCGTTCGAAACCGCCTTAGCTCTACTTCTCAGCTAGCTACGTCGCTGCATGTGCATCATTTTCTACCTCTCAGCCCTCTGGATCAGATGGTCCAACGTCACATATTTTTTTTCTTCTATTGTTAGAGGTAAAGCTACTTCATGGAGTCGAATCTTGTACTTGGTTCAAACAAGAAATAAAGTGGGGGTGGGGGAATTTAGTATGTACATCGGACTTGGTACAAACAGGAAGGAAAGTGGGTGAAAGTAGTACAGACTGGTCATCCAACCGGTCTCTTGGTCGAATAGGGAAATATAGGGGTAACGCCTGTACACAAAGGGTATGACTAGGACTAGATTCGCTATCCACACATAGGAGTAGGTGGCTAGAGTGAACAAAATGGGACCAACCTGTATATGTTTCTTGGATGTTTGTTTCTCGGGGCAACAAACTATGAATCACCACTTTATGCCCCTGTTTACGTACATGGTGCCGGATCTTTGGTGCACCCACCGTCCCAAATTGTTCTTAATCTAATGTCCCTGGTAAAAATGAAGCCATGCCACTATTATAAGCCATGACAAGTTTAGCAAAATGTTTTTGCCTGTAATTGTTTGAGACTCTGACTGTCTCCTCTGTGCCTTTTTGTGCAAACAGGGATATCCAATTCACCTGGTTACTGTTGTGACCTTTTGGTGCACTGCACAAAACTCTTCTTAAAAGAAGTGACTTTTGTGCTGTTTAACTGGAATGTCAGAATGGAATAGTTGGTTCATTTTGGTGGAACTGCACAAAGGGAGATCTGTGTTCCAATCCTCATTATCCATATTGGCGCCATAACCTTCCTATAGGTAAGAATGATATTTAAAGCATGTGTTCATCTCTATTTTACGACTGCCATGAGAAAATAATGCTGTTTTTACTAGTACACTTGTACTCCCTCACTGACAAAACCAATTCTGAATTAGAAGGCCAATCATGTACTTGGTTTCACCAACTGGTGAGGAGGAAGAGAAACAGAGCATGAAGAGGAAGAAGAAGAATAAACAGTGCCAAGGCGATCTTCTTTGAAGCCGGTGACCTCGGTCGAGGCCATTCAAGGGCTCCGGCAACGACTACCTTACATGTGAGACGATCCTCCAGGGAGCCCTTCCACTTCTGCTGTCTCACTTAATTAATTAGGAGTATTTAAGTACCACTAATTTATTACTTCCTAATTTCCTGTTGGAGTTAAACAAATCTTTAGTAGGACCCTATGCTGAATCATGTACGTGTGTATGTTTGTATATGGAGGTGAATCATGTGGTGGAGCAGGGAGGGAATATTATTAGTGTCATGACATAATAGTGCTATTGTTTTGCATGTCAATTTATTGCCATTGGTTCAATGAGGCAATGTTTTGCGTATTGTCCATCATGAATTTGATGCTACTGTTTGAGTAATATGCTAATATCTTCCTATCCTTTCTCACTAAGCTAATGAAGGTTTCACCTTGTTCCTACTTGTGCAAACAGAGATCATGTTGTGCCAATCATACATTTTAGTGGAACTACACAAGACAATACAACGAACTGTATCCCATCCAAAGGCTTTAACTCATTGGAAGTTCTTGATAATCTTTCGATATAATCCCAAAGACTTTGGTAAACAAGAGTGATTTCAACCATACATTTGAAGTGCACAAAAATATATACTATTGTGTGATTCCAAAGTGAGTGCTTTATCATCTCTTATGGGACTACATGAATAAGCTTTTTTCTCGAGGTTGGTACGGGCCTAAGGCCTTCATCCATATTAGTTTCTTTGTCATCTCTATTTGTATCGTACATCTTGTCATGAGAAACTCCTTTATCTTTGCACGTTAAAGTTTTGCAACCTATGATAAATGGAAATGCTTTGAGTGTTGAGTTGAGCTAATTGGCACTGATTAAATAAACTAATACCTCTCTTTAAGCAAGACTACTATGTTGCTAACTTTACCCATTAAGATAATGAGGGTGCTTCTATTTGTTAGTGTATGTTTCATCAACTAGTCCCACTATTACAGTAACCTCACTCTCTCAATATATGTGCCAACATGGATGCTCGATTTTGGTGGAACTACACAAAAACTTTGGGTGCTTCATTTCCTCGACAGCTTCCGTCCTTTCCTGTCAGTCGCTAATCTCCGCTTGCTTTCTTCCTTTGCTGTCAGTCGCTTGGCTTATCTCGGCTTCCAGTCAAAGGAAATAGTAATTGATATGCTACCTCACACAGGTTGGTACTGGTCTTTATCCTGATTATTGTGCCTGTCATATGTATTGGTAATTTGGTATTGTGCTACTGTTTTCCGATTTCATAAAGGAGTAATTTGGAGCCTGAACTCGCAGGCAAATCATTACATCGGGTGATTTCAGTAGAACTGCACAAAATGATCAGATGGATAGGTACTTATGCTGCTGCTATGTACTCCAAAGTTCACTCAGACAACCAGATCGACTATAGAAGCAGAATTCACAACATTAGGCACATCATGCGTCCAAGCAGAATGGCTTCGAGAGCTTTTGATGGATTTGCCGGTGGTTGATAAACCAGTGCCGTCTGTCCTTATGAACTGTGACAATCAAACAGTGATTTCCAAGGATAAGAGTTCAAAGGACAACATGAAATCCAGAAAGCACATAAGAAGAAGATTGAAATCTGTCAGAAAATCAAGAAACTCCGAAGTAATAGCGTTGGATTATATCCAGACGGCTAAGAATCTGGCAGACCCTTTTACGAAAGGGCTATCACGGACGATGTTGACAAGAAGTGCCTATATTCATTCGAGTATCAACCGGCGTCAACCAATTGTCAAACTCCAAGTATTAGGAGAGTGAACACCAAAAATATTGCTTGGTGCATAGCCCAGAAAAACGTAGTCCAGTCTTTGGTCCCAACTTGTGCCTTTTGGTTATCGGCACATATGGTAGCGAACTATATGGCATGGAGTCTAAAGATTCCAGACAAGTTGGTTGACGTGTATATTCATCGGCACTTAATCGGGCCGCAAGCCAAGGATGCTCCATTTCAGTTGAACTGCACAAAAAATTTGGGTGGTTCATTTTCTCAACCGCCTCCTTTCTCGTCTGCAATGTAGAATTTTGGCGAGATACAAGACCAAGATGAGCTAGTAAACTAGTTGGATGAAAGTAGTGGCCAGGTTGCTCAAACCTCCCGCGGCACGAGGCCACTATTTGAGGATAAACCTACAAGCAAAGTTCAGATTGTCTGTGCTGCCTCTTATGTACTCAAAAGTTTACTCGTACAAGAACTAATTTTAGCAAGAAGTACCTCCGATTGAACACCATTTACCAGTATGTACCCTAGGTAATTAAAGTTCATCCATGGATCATATTGGCTGTGATCTCAATCATTTGGATGCATAAACATCTTGAACATGTGTATATCTGAATCTTTTGTGAATTATGTATGAATATTGTCATGTGATCTATCAATCATTTGGATGCATAGATATGCTGAGCTTGTGTATATATGAATCTTTTGAGTTGTTGATAGTGAATGTTGGCTATGAATATGAACGTGTCCTGTGAACCTGAGTTTGATATGAATGTTTACCTTTTACATTGTATTTGTGTGTGAACTTGTTAGTATGCCCTCTTGTCGGGTATAAAACGCAGGTCTCTTATAAAAGTAATGATGTGTCCAATTTATGTTTTCCCTTCTAACCACATTATATATATTTATATTATTACTATTATCGTATATTTTAAAGAGACTTATATATACATTATAAAAACATCCCACGTGTTATTAACTTGTAAAAGTAAATGTTTAACAGAAAATCCTGGTTGTTTTTGACTCACAGGCAAGGAAAATCCTGGTGATTGCGTACAAAAGTTTGCGAAGATTTTAAGGACCAATTTAATAATAACACACTCATTTTTTTTGAGTAATAACTCGCTAATTTCTTAATTATATATATAAAATGTGCCTCTCCGGTTTATTCTTTGATATTAATTGCTCCTTCTAACATAACATTATATATATAACAAGCCCACCTAATACGTGTATTTCAAGGAAGTGCAAATGGGTTGGGATTTCTTAGAAAATATAAATGGGCCTGATTGACGCGAAATTATTTGTTCACCCAGCCCAGCAAATGGACTGTACATTCTAGAAAACATGGGTTAAATATATGCCACATTTTTGCAGGCTGACATGTGGGCCAATAGGTTGAAGCCTACGCAGGGCGTTGTCAACTTGGTCAACAAATGATTGTGTCATCCACATCCATTGGATTTATATCCAACGGCTGGCATGCACCTTCAATCTTTCGTCTTCTTCCTCCAGCGTCGCCGGGACCGCCTGGTCCGGCCTCCGGCGGCTAGCGGCTCTACTTAGCACGCATCGCTGCGAGCTACCCCACCGCCGGCCAGGCTATCCCTCCACCCCTCGACACCTCCTGTTATTCTCCACAGACTACAACCCCACGCCGCAACAGAACCAGTTATAACCCTTCTCCTCCTCTCAATCTGCGACTCCACTGCCGCGTTTTCCCATCTCCGAGTCGTTCCCGTCCGGGGCCTCGCTGTTGTCCAGCGCCTCGCTGTGTTCAGTGCGGCGTGGTCAACAAACGAGAGTCATCAGAAGAGGACTGTACGTGGAGTGCCTGACGGCTGGGACCCATGAGGTCCATGGTCGCACGCAAGGAAAGTTCCTCCTTATTAAGCTGAAAAAAATGTTTCCTCCACCTGACAGTTGGGACCCACCGGCTGTATCTTCGCATGGAAGGAAGTGCCTCCTTGTTTTGTGAAAAAAATTATTCATCCCGTTGACAGCTGGGACCCGTCAGATTTGGTGACTGACTTGTGGGCCTACTAAGCGGACGTGTACGCATAGCTTTGTTAACTTAATCAACAAATGATTCTAGTAGCTGGACCGTTGGATGTTAATCCAATAGCCGTTCTCCTTATTCAACCTCTGTTCTTGCTCCTGTCTCCCGTGCACCGCGGCTGTGCTGCCGCGCACCCGAATCAGTGAAGTTTCCCACTCCTCTCCATCTGCGACTCCACTACCCCGTCTTCCCCATCTACGGGTCGTTCCAGTCTGGGTGCGCTCGGCACTGTGTGGTCAACATGGTCAACAACCGAGAGTCATCGGAAGATGACTGTACGTGAGAGGCTGACAGTGGGGACGCACCACGCCCATGGACGCATGCATGCAACGGAACGCAGCGAGGTCAACGTGGTCAAGGAACGACTTCCATCGGAAGTATACTGTACGTGGAGAGTCTCAGCTGGGTCCACGGCCGCAGCAAGTAAGTGCCTCCTTATTGCGCGAAAAAAAATGATTCCTCCAATCGACAAAGAAGGACCCACTGGACGGCCCACCTTTTTTTGCTAAAAAAACGTTTGCCCCCTGACTGCTGGGACCCACCTGACGGGCCACCGTATTTCGCGAAAAAAAGCCCCCCCCCCCCCCGCTATCAGCTCGGACCCACCGGAAGTGCCTCCTTATTACGCACAAAAAAATGAATACTCCCCTTGCTAGCTGGGACCCACCTTGGTGGGAGGCTGACTTGTGGGCCTACTAAGTTGACGGGGATGAAGGGCTTTGTCAACTTAGTCAATATGAACGATTCTAGCTCCATTGACCATACGATGTCCATCCAACGGCCGTAGTGCTTCTTCTACCTCTGGTCTTCTTGCTCCAGCCGCCCAAACCAGCGCCGGTCGTGCCTCATGCTCCTGCCTCCCGTGGCCGGCTGTGCTGCCGCCGAGGCCTCACCGCCCCCTACTATTCCCACCGCTGGCCAGGCCCTGCGGCGGCAGCAACCTCACACCGCAGCCGAACCGGTGAACCTCGTACTCCTCTCCGCGGGCTTCCACCGCCAGCGTCTTCCCGGCTCCGTGTCGTCCCTTCCTAGGCCTCACCGTCGTCCACCGCCGTGGTGCTCTCCGTGCGGCGTGGTCAACGTGGTCAAGGAACGACTTCCATCGGAAGAGTACTGTACGTGGAGAGGCTGACAGCTGGGTCCACGGCCACAACCCAGTTTTTTTGTTATTTGCCAAGTAAGTCGCTTTGTCAGGCCTATTGGGCTGCAAATCTTTCAAGACGAGGAGGGCTTTCATTCGGCTGGCCGAGAAAATGGCCCATCAGCAATGAGAAACGGGATGTACATTTTTAAAACACATCAAACCGGCAATTAGTTTTTAATATCTTTTTTTTCATTTTGAGATTTTAAATTACATTAATTTTTATGCGTGGAGAATTTGTTGGATTTTATATTGATATACATTTATTTTTAAAATCAGTTTGAATGTGTGTCAAAATTTCGTGATTAAAAACAGTTTGGACCGCACCGAAATATGCAAAATTTCGTATAATTTTTTAACCGTGGCCACACTATGGGCTGTAATGCTAACAAAAAGAGTATGGGCTCAAAAAAACCATAAGAATTAGAAAATGGGCTGTAAATTATTAGAAATAATGGCAGGTGGGCTGTATGCTGTTTTCCACAGATTTGAGGCTTTCCTAAAAAAAAGGTTGACGACAAGCAAAGGATCGTTGGATGGCCATCCAACGGCCGTCGTGCTTCTTCAATCTCTGCTCTTCCTGCTCCAGCCCCTCAAACAAGCGCCGGCGGGACAGCCTACTCCCTCCTCCCCGTGGCCGGCTAACCTGCCGCGCAGGCCTCACCGCCCCACCGTACTCCCATCGCTGGCCTAGCCATCCCTCTACTCACCCACACCTGCTGTTATTCTCCGGCGACGGCAAACGGACCAGTAAACCCTCGTTCAGTCGTACTTAGGGGTGGAATTCGAGCCGAGTCGAGCCAGCTCGACTCGACTCGCTAAAGCTTGTTTCATTAACGATCTAGCTCGACTCGACTCGTTACTATAACGAGCTCAAATCCAAGATTGGCTCGACTCGTATAACTCGCGAGCTGGCTCGTTTAGCTTGTTAAGCTCGTTAAAGATATGAACATAAAAACCTTATGAATACGACAAAAAGATTAACTGGGAATTTAACATGGACATATATGGTCATGTACATATGAGTCTCCTAGGTGACTAGGCCTTGAGCGGTTGGGCCTTATGCTTGGATGCAAGGTGCTTAGTGGCTGTTTTTTACTACCCATCCAGAAACGTTGATTCTTTTACCGAGCCTAATGAGTTATACAAGAACTTGTGAGATCGGCTCGTTTAACTCGTCCTCTAAATGATCTTAAACTAAAGCTCGGCTCGACTTGTTATTGTTCGAGTTCGAGTCGATTCGAGCTGAGTCACGAGCTACTCGTTTAGCTCGCGAGCTTCGAGCTTTTTTTCCAGCCCTAGTCGTACTCCCCTCCATGTGGGAAACAACTGTTGAGTCTTCCCTGCCTCCGTGTCGTTCCCTTCCTAGGCCTCGCCGTCGTCCATCGCCCTGGTGCTCTCGACGCGGCCTGGTAAACGTGATCAACGACCGACATGCATCTGAAGTGGACTGTACGTGGAGAGGCCGACAGCTGGGTCCACGGCCGCACGCAAGGAAATGCCTCCTTATTACGCGCAAAATAATGATTCCTCCACCTAACATCAAGGACCCACCGCAAGGGCCTCGGTATTTCGCGAAAAAAATGTTACCACCGCTGATAGCTCGGACCGACCAGCTATATCTTCGCATGCAAGGAAGTGCCTCCTTATTACGCACAAAAAAAAGAATACTCCGCCTATTAGCTGGGACCCAGTATAGTAGCAGGCTGACTTGTGGGCTTACTAAGTTGACGGGGACGGAGGGCTTTGTCAACTTAGTCAATATGCACGATTCTAGCTCCAAAGGACCGTCTGATGTCCATCTAACGGCCGTAGTGCTTCTTCAACCTCTGGTCTTCTTGCTCCAGCCGCCCAAACCAGCGCCGGTCATGCCTCGTGCTCCTGCCTCCCGTGGCCGGCTGTGATGCGGCGAAGGCCTCGCCGCCCCTACAACTCCCACCGCTGGCCAAGCCATCCCTCTACTCACCCACACCCCCTGTTATTCTGCGGCGACGACAGCCTCACACCGCAGCCGAACGAGTGAACCCTCATACTCCTCTACGCGTGGACATCCACTGCCGCATCTTCCCCGGCTCCGTGTCGTCCCCTTCCTAGGCCTCACCGTCGTCCACCGCCCTGGTGCTCTCGGCGCCGCGTGGTCAAGGTGGTCAAGAAATGGCTTCCATCGGACGTGGACTGTACGTGGAGAGGCCGATACAGGTCCACGGCCGCAGCAAGGAAGTGCCTCCTTATTACGCGCAAAATAATTATTCCTCCACCTGATAGCGGGGACCCACCGGACGGGCCACCGTATTTCGCAAAAAAACCGATTCGCCCCCCTGACTGCCGGGACCCACCAACTACATCTTCGCACGCAAGGAAGTGCATCCTGGCAAAAAAAAACGATTCGCCCCCCTGACAGCTGGGACCCACCATCTACATCTTCGCACGCAAGGAAGTGCATCCGCAAAACGATTCGCCCCAGCTGGGACCCACTAGCTACATCTTCGCACGCAAGGAAGTGCCCGATACCGGACCCACCTGGTCAAAGCGTACGTAGCGTTGTCATTCTGGTCACGAACGTGTACGTACATACTGGTCGATGTAGAGGCGCGCACATGTCGTAGTAGAGGCGCGCACGTAGCATGTACACGTGCGTACAGCGGCGAGGCTGCAAGAAAGAGAATACGGCCACGTACGTACATACGGGTAGGGTCTCGAACGCCTACTCGTGCATACGTACATGGCTGGGTTGGAACGGAGAAACAACGTCGTCGTCGTGTTCATGGGGAGCCAACCGGCTGGGTCGAAACGGAATGCGTGGTCGTGTTCATCGGGAGGGCTTGGACGGAACAAGCGATGGAAACGAGGCCTGGTGTACCGCACAACGGAGGAAACGGCCTTGTGTTCGACCGGCCACATTCGAAACGGGGGTCCTGTTGATCGGGAGGGGTGTGGCGTACCGCAAAACGGAGGAAACGGACCTCCTACGGTCGAAACGGGGGTCCTATTGATTGGGAGGGGTGTGGCGTACCGCAAAACGGAGGAAACGGACCTCCTACGGTCGAAACGGGGGTCCTGTTGATCGGGAGGGGTGTGGCGTACCGCAAAACGGACAAAACAGACTTGTGTTGGAGCGCTACGGTCGAAACGGGGGTCCTGTTCATCGGGAGGGGTGTGGCGTACCGCAAAACGGGACTCCACAGGATACTGTTCATCTCCACCGTCGACCTCCTCCAGCCTCCACGGGCTCCTGTTCATCCAGCCTCCACCGCGCGCTACTCCACCGGCTACTGTTCAACCACCCCTCCACGGGCACCCCTCCACCTTCTACTGTTCATCCAGCCCTCCACACCACGGGGTCCTGTTCAACCACCCCTCCACGGCCACCCCTCCATCGCTCATCGCTCATCCAACCTCCACACCACGGGTCCTGTTCATCCAGAGGCAACGCCACCGCTCACTGTTCATCCAAACCCCCCGCAACGCTCACTTTTCATCCAATCGATCGGCTTGATTAGCAGCAGATGGCGAAGAATCGCTCCATCGAGTTCGCATTAACAGCCACCCATCGATCGCTTCGAGTTCGATAACGCGTAGCCTGCGGTACAATCGCTTCGGGTTCGATTAGAGCCCAACGCCTCGCTTCGGGTTCGATTAGAGCCAACGCCGCACACACGCCACAGACGTCGAGAGAAACGTGCATCGCTCAGCCCCCGACCTCCCACCATAACCGGCAACTCCCCAAAATTTTCCTCCCTCTCGCTTCTACCATGGTTTTTTCTGTCATGGACGGCCCAAAGAATGTCATGCAGCTGCGTCTCCGGCCCGCCCAGGATGAAAAGCCCATTTTCTGTCATGATTTTTTGTCATAGAAGTAGGAGCCCACCACATCTATGATGATACCGGGTTTTGTCACAATTATCTTCATAGAAGTGTCATATGTATGATAGATTTTTTTTCGTTCGGCCCAAAATGTCATGGATGTGTCTTATTTTTGTAGTGCATGCTCCAACTTTGTTACATAACGGTTCACCATATGTGCATGCTACAGGAATCACAAACTTCAACACCAGTATTTCTACAATCCACAACTACCCACTAGCATGACTCTAATATCACCATCTTTATATCGCAAAACTATTGCAAGGAATCAAACATATCATATTCAGTGATCTATAAGTTTTATGTAGGATTTTATTACTAACCATGTGAATGACCAATTCCTGTCATCTCTCTAAATAGATATAAGTGAAGCAAGAGAGTTTATTTCTTTCTACAAAAGATATGCCCACGCTCTAACAAATATAAGTGAAGCAAAATAGCATTCTAGAAATGGCGGTTTTCTATGTGTAGGGAAACAGGCAATCCATACTTCAACTGATATAAGTGAAGCACATGAAGCATTCTATAAATCCATACTCAAAATATATAAGTGAAGTGCAATGAGCATTCTATAAATCAACCATGGACTATCTCATACTAGCATGGTGCATCAAAGAAAAGCGAAAATTAAATGCAAAGGACGCTCCAAGATTTACACATATCACATGAATGAAACAAAACCGAAAACATACCGATACTTGTTGAAGAAAGATGGGATGCCTTCCGGGGCATCCCCAAGCTTAGACGCTTGAGTATCCTTGAATATTTACTTGGGGTGCCTTGGGCATCCCCAAGCTTGAGCTCTTGCCTCTCCTCCTTATCCTCATATCAAGACCTCCTCGATCTTTGATCACTTCATGCACACAAAACTCAACAGAAAACTCGGTAAGATCCATTAGTATAATAAAGCAAATCACTACTCTAAGTACTGTTGCGAACCAATTCATATTTTGTTTTTGCATTGTAGCTATTGTAATATAACTTTTTCATGGCTTAATCCACTGATAGAATCGATAGTTTTCATCAAAACAAGCAAAACAATGCATCAAAAACAGAATCTGTCTTAAACAGGACAGTCTATAGTAATATGAACATTCACTATACTTCTGGGACCCCAAAAATTCTGAAAAAATTAGGAAAAATAAACAATTTGTATAGAAATACAATGCAAAAAGTTTCAGAACCGTTGGACGTTCTAGTAAAAAAATGTAAAATCGCGCACTACAGCCAAAGTTTCTGTTTTGCACCGCACAAACCAACAAGCAATTTAAACATCCTAAAGGCAAATCTTGCCACATTATTTTAATAATACAATGGAAGTGTACAAGGGTATAATTATTTTGTTGAAAATTTCCTGTAATCAAGATTCACAAAGTTTCTGTGAGCATGAACAAAGTTCAAGGAGCTCCCCACTTCAACAATGCTTGTCTCTCTCACTTTCAGTTTCCTTTTTGAAAAGTTTTGGGTTCCCCTCTATATTTTTTTGTTTTTAAACTATATAAAAGAACTCAACAAAAATAAATGACCCTCTAAAACTTCTGGGTTGTCTCCCTGGCAGCGCTTTCTTTAAAGCCATTAAGCTAGGCATAAAGTGCTCAAGTAATGAATCCACCCGGATCCCAAGGTATATCAAAGTCAATTTGAATGAACAATGATTTGGCATTTAGTAGTGAGAACAAAGCAACATATATCAAGCAATGAAGAAGTCTAACTCTCTTCCTATGCATCGGCATGTCGTACAAGAACAATTCATGCACATCAAGTGAAGGCCAATGCATAGCATAAGAAGTTTCTTGCAATTTTATCGTGTTAGAAACATAGAGAGGCGGAGATTTAGTTCCTCTCTCATAATAATTGCAAGTAGGAGCAGCAAGCACATGCATATTATATTCATCAAAATTATCACGTGCAACGGTAAAAGGCCACCCAACAATATAATCCTTAATAAGTGCAAACTTCTCCGATATAGCGTAGTTTGGAGAATTCAAAAAGATAATAGGACTATCATGTGTGGGTGCAATAGCAACAATTTCATGTTTAACATAAGGAACAATAGCAAGTTCATCTCCATAAGCATAATTCATATTGGCATCTTGGCCACAAGAATAGCAAGCATCAAGTTCGTCAAAAAGGGATATTTCAAACGAATCAACGGGATCATAGCAATTATCATGGCATTCATCCTTCGGTAAGAACGAAGGGACATTAAATAATGTATGAGTTGGAGAGTTACTCTCATTAGAAGGTGGGCACGGGTAGCTAATCCGATCTTCCTCCTTTTGTTTTTCGCTCTCCTCATCATCTTTTTCATCCAATGAGCTCACAGTTTCATCAAATTTCTTCTTCCATAGACTCCTACAAAATATTAGTCTCTTCTCGGACAGCGGAGACTTTCTCAATAAATTTATCAATATCATAATTGTATTTATAATTCTCATAGCAATATTAGGATAGCTAAATTTTCAGGTCTATAAACTAAATCATCAAAATCTTCAAACTCTTTAAACAAAGATTCAATCTCACATGCACCCTTAAAAGCAACAAATTCTTCTATCCGTTCCACATCATAGTAATCATATATACCATTAGCATAAGAAGCTAAGGTTTCATTATCATTAAATTTGCATGAAAAGGGAAGGTGTGGAGCCTTCATCCTAGAGCAACAAGTATAATCATATCTGAAGCATAGTTGCCGAGCATACCAATGCAACATATGAATTTGATCCCATAATAGTTTCCCTTTTTGAGTCAAGTGATAATCCTGAAAGTATTCACGTTGATCCAACGTGTCTCCCATTACATAATTGAATGGGGTTTTCTCAAGATTATTAAAGTAGTAGATAATATCTTTCACATAATGAGCATCGAGGGTTTTAGGAGGTTCCCCATCTCCATGAGTAGCAAGTAAACCTAATTTTTTTTGGTACTTCATGTTCCATATCCATTACTAAAGATAGAGAACAACTTAGAACGGCAAATAAAAATTACTTAGTGATAAAGCAAATAAGCACACACGAGAATATTCACCCCACTCTATTGCTCCCCGGCAACGGCGCCAGAAAAAGGTCTTGATAACCCACAAGTATAGGGGATCAATTGTAGCCTCTTTCGATAAGTAAGAGTTTCGAACCCAACGAGGAGCTAAAGGTAGAACAAATATTCCCTCAAGTTCTATCGACCACCGATACAACTCTACGCACGCTTAATGTTCGCTTTACCTAAAACAAGTATGAAACTAGAAGTACTTTGTAGGTGTGATAGGATACCTTTGCAAGATAATAAAGAGCACGTAAATAAAATCTAGGGTCTCTTTAGATAAAGAAACAATTAAGTTAGTTTTAGTAGAGATATTTTTGTCACAAGAAAGTTATTTGTCCCTAGGCAATCGATAACTAGACCGGTAATCATTATTGCAATTTTATTTGAGGGAGAGGCATAAGCTAACATACTTTCTCTTCTTGGATCATATGCACTTATGATTGGAACTCTAGCAAGCATCCGCAACTACTAAAGATCATTAAGGTAAAACCCAACCATAGCATTATAAGGCATCAAGTCCTCTTTACTCCCATACGCAAACAACCTACTTACTCGGTCTGTGGCTTCATCACTCACGCCACCCACCATAAGCAAATCATGAACATATTGCAAACCCTACAACGGGGATCCCTCACGCTTGCGCAACATGGAGAGCACCATAGGACAACACCAATAATAAAACATGCAACTCAAACCAATCACGATCATCAATTAACCCATAGGACAAAACGGATCTACTCAAACATCATAGGATAGCCATACATCATTGGGAAATAATATATAGCGTTGAGCACCATGATTAAGTAGAGATTACAACGGGTAAAAGAGGGGTTACACTGCTTCATAGAGGGGGAGAGAGTTGGTGATGACGGCGGTGAAGTTGTTGGCCCCGGCGGCGTTCTGGCGCCACCGGGAGAGAGGGGGAGAGAGCCCCCCTTCTTCTTCTTCTTCCTTGACCTTCCCCCTAGATGGGAGAAGGGTTTCCCCTCTGAACCATGGCCTCCATGGAGGCGGAGGGGCGAGATCCCCTCTGAGATTGGATCTCTCTCTTTGTTTCCTTCTGTTTCTGCGCTCCCTGATTCTGCCCTTTCACTGTTTCTTAAATTCCTGGAGATCCGTAACTCCGATTGGCTGAAATTTGGACACGATTTTTATCCAGATATTGGATTTCTTGCGGCGAAATAAGGGCACCAACCGCCTTATGGAGTGGCCACGAGGGCCCAGGGCGTGCCCCTCACCCCCTGGGGCGCGCCCCTCACCCTCGTGGGGCCCTCGGGCATCGTCTCACATTGATTCCACTTCCCAAAATTCACATATATTCCAAAAAAAATCTCCGTAAGTTTTTATCCCGTTTGGACTCCATTTGATATGGATTTTCTGCGACACAAAAAACATGCAACAAACAGGAACTGGCACTGGGCACTGGATTAATATGTTAGTCCCAAAAATAGTATAAAAAGATGCCAAAAGTATGTAAAAGTTTTAGAATAGTGGCATGGAACAATACAAAATTATAGATACGATGGAGACGTATCAACAAGCAATTCGCGAATGATTAGTATAAGGAAGAGAACTTTCACATGCAAATACACTATCATGGAAATCTTTTGTGATTGTGAGCCCCTATCTTTCTATGTGTCTGGTTGAAACGTTTTGCTCATGTGTATGCGGTGAGTGTTAGCAATCATAGAAGACTATATGATGGTTGAGTATGTGGAGCTCTTACTTAAACTCTGCTGAATAAGGTTAATTGCAATTGCTTGGTGACTAAGAACATAGGTTGTTGAGTTTCAAGAGAGTTCATTGTTTGAACCTTAACATGTGAATTGGTTGCTACTATAATATGAGAAGTTTTACAAGAAAGAATTGCTGTTATGATGCTAGGAAAAGGGATTGAAATTATTATTGATCAAACTTATGCCCTTTGCTAGCATTCACACTTCATAAATTATTTCTTTTATCATTTACCAACTCGAGGATGAGCAGGAATTAAGCTTGGGGATGCTGATACGTCTCCCACGTATCTATAATTTATGAAGTATTCATGCTGTTATTTTATCATTCTTGGACGTTTTACAATCATTTTACAGCAACTTTATATCATTTTTGGGACTAACCTATTGACCCAATGCCTAGTGCCATTTGCTGTTTTTTGCTTGTTTTTTACATCGCAGGAAATCAATATCAAACGGAATCCAAACACCGCGAAACTCCACGGAGATTTTTTATGGAGCAGAAGGAAACCAATGGGCCAGAGCTGCACCTAGGGTGCCCCGAGGGGGGCACAACCCACCAGGGTGCGCCAAGGGCCCCTGGCGCGCCTAGGTGGGTTGTGCCCACCTCGGTGGCCTCCCGCACCCCCTCTTTGCACTATAAATTCCCAAATATTCTGAAACCCATCGGGGTTACCCTAGATCAGAAGTTCCGCCCGTCGCAAGGCTCTGTAGCCACCGAAAACCAATCTAGACCCATTCCGGCACCCTGCCGGAGGGGGGAATCATCACCGGTGGCCATCTTCATCATCTCGGCGACCACCACGATGAGGAGGGAGTAGTCCACCCTCGGGGCTGAGGGTTTGTACCAATAGCTATGTGTTTAATCTCTCTCTCTCTCTCTCTCTCTCTCTCTCGTGATCTCTATCATGGGCTTTGTTAATATAGTCGGATCATATGATGTTTTTACCCTCTATACTCTTGTTATGATGAATTGAATCTTTACCCTTTGAAGTTTTGTCTTGTTGGATTGAATATTCAGAGTTGAGAACACATGATATATGTCTTGCAGTATGAATACTTGAGGTGACAACTGGGTATCTTATCGATTCACTTCATATATGTTATGGCATTCAACTCACGGATTCCCGCGGTGATATTGGGGTAATCTATGCATAGGGGTTGATGCACGTTTTTCTCCGAAAGAAACTTCGGGGTCTCTTTGTAGTTCTTTGTGTGGATTGAGTATTATGAATATGAATTTGCTTTGGTGTTATCTTAGTACGAACTCTTGATTAGATCGATCGGAAAGAATAGCTTGCGTTATTCTAGTATGAACTCTAGGATAGATCGAATGGAAAGAATAGCTTTGAGTTGGTTTTGTACCCTACAAATATCTTTTGTTCTCCGCTAATAGGAACTCGGGAGTGATTCTTTATTACACTTTGAGGGATAATCATATGATCCAACTATGTTAGCATTGTTGAGAGTTTGCACTAGCGAAAGTATGGACCCTAGGCCTCATTTTTAAGCATTGCAATACCGTTTTTGTGCCCGTTTACTAATTGCTACCTTGCCTGTTTTATTTATTCAGATTATAAAAATATATTTCTACCATCCACATTACACTTTTATCACCATCTCTTCGCCGAACTAGTGCACCTATACAATTTGCCATTGTATTGGGTGTGTTGGGGACACAAGAGATTTCTTGTATTTGGTTGCAGGGTCGTTTGAGAGAGACCTTCTTCATCCTACACCTCCCATGGATTGATAAACCTTGGGTCATCCACTTGACGGAAAATTGCTACTGTCCTACAAAACTCTGCGCTTGGAGGCCCAACACGAGTCTAAAAGAATAAAGTTGCATAGTAGACATCGATAGCCTACGCGGTCTTCATGGCATCCCGAAAACTCCGACACTATTTTCAAGAGTGTTCGATCACGGTGGCATCTGAAGTACCACTTAACGACATCATAAACAACAGGCTGCCACTGGTCGCATAGCTAAATGGGCCATTGAGCTCTTACCGTTTGAAATAATATACAAGCCACGCTGCGCTATTAAGTCTCAGGTATTTGGCCGACTTCGTCGCCGAGTGGATGGAAGCCGAGCTCCCTAAGGAGTACAGTTCATACTCTAACTAGGTCATGTACTTTGACTGCTCTAAGATGCTAGCCGGACTGGGGGCTGGCGTCATCTTAACATCCCCCACGGGGGACACTGTCCGCTAGATGCTGCAAATCATGTATACGGACTCTAATAATGTGGCCGAATACGAGGCACTTCTACATGGTCTTCGCATGGCTGTCTCCATGGGCATACAACACCTCGAGGTGCGCGGCGACTCAAACCTCGCCATATCTCAGGTAAATGGAGAGTTCCATGCAAAAGATCCAAAAATGGCAGCATATCGAGCCGCCGTATTAAGAATATCGGCTCGGTTTGAGGGGCTTGAATTTCACCATGTCGCTCGAGACAGTAACCAGGCAGCGGATATGCTCGCTCGTATGGGCACCAAGCGCGACCCTGTCCCGCCTAATACCTCTGTGGAAAGGCTCTTCAAGCCATCCGTAGTATGGCAGGACAAGAGCGGAGACACCAGTACGGACCTGATTACGCCCCAGTAGCCGAACATAATACAGATATCATCTGGGGTTTGGCTACTAAAATAACACCCTCTTCTCATGATATCATGGCCGTTATCACTCCATGGACCGAACCCTTCCTCGCCTACCTTAATAGGCACGAGCTTCCTGATGATCAAAATGTAGCCCGTCGCATAGCTCGGCGTTCTAAAGCCTACAAAGTTCACGAAGGTGAACTGTACAAGAAAAGCACTACTGGAGTTCTCCAAAGGTGCATTTTCGAAGAGGAGGGGCGGCAACTCTTGGCAGAAATACATGCTGTTCTGGGCAGCCATGACGCCGCAGCTCGTGCCCTCGTAAGCAAAGCCTTCCGGACAGGTTTCTTCTGGCCGACGGCCCGAGTAGACGCACAAGCCCTTGTCCAACGTTGTGTGGGCTGTCAGCTTTTCGCCAATCAAAGTCATATGCCCCCCACTGCCTTAAGAACAATCCCCATCACTTGGTCCTTCGTGGTCTGGGGGCTCCATATGGTCGGACCCCTTAAAGGGGGAAGCCACAAAAAGAAATATTTACTGGTTATGGTGGATAAATTCACTAAGTGGATAGAGGCCAAACCGGTAAAGACGGTTGAAGCAGGGCTAGTGATTGACTTTATATCCGGTGTGGTACATCGTTACGGTGTCCTGCACAACATCATCACTGGTAATGTCTCTAATTTCACAGCTGATGAGGTGAAAAACTGGTGTGCTACCTTGGGCATTAAACTCGACTACACATCCGTCTACCACCCTCAACAAACAGTCAGGTGGAACGGGCCAATGGCCTGATAATGAGCGGCATTAAACCCAGACTGGTGCGCTCCCTATGGGAGTTAGATAAGCACTGGGTCGAGGAACTCGATTCCATGCTCTGGGGCCTGCAGACTACACCTAATCGAACGACCGGATACACACCTTTCTTCATGGTGTACGGCGCAGAAGTTGTCCTGCCCTGCAACATTATTCATGACTCACCTCGAGTGCGCATGTACGAAGAGCGAGAAGCCGAGCTCGATCGGCAGGATGGCCTAGTCGGCCTTGAAGAGGAGCGCGATGTTGCACGAGCCCGTTCCGCATTTTATCAACAACAGGCCAGGCGATACTAAAGCTGAGAAGTGCGGGCCAAGACATATAACGTCAGCGACCTTGTCATGCGTCTCCCGGAGAATAAGAAGGATAAGCTCAAACCAAAATGGGAGGGCCCCTTCATCATAGATGAAGTTCCCATAGGAAGAGCCTATCACCTTTGTAATGCATTGGATAATCGCCTTGAGCCGAATCCATGGAACGCTGCTCAGCTCCGACGATTCTACGGACAGTTCGGTCACACTCTTTTATTTTCTACTTTGACTAGGTTCCTCTTTCTCCTCTCCTTCTTATTTTTCCCTTTTTATCCCAGGGTACGTCCGGATCTACCGAACTGTTGGGGGTACTCATCTTTAAATGTATTTGCCGCACTATAACTGGGGGCTTCTTTGACAAAGCATATTAGTAAAGGCTTGTTGCCTCCATTGTTTCCGTCGTTTGCTCTATACATATTTTGCCATTATGCACCTATGTGACTTAAGTTTTGCTAAGCTGGGTTGCCTTGCTCCTGTGTTTATACCCTACGTTCCTGATTGTTCGGCTAGGGTGTAAAGGGAGTACCTCTGCGATTGTTACAACCGGGTAATCCGATCTGTACCTCAGACGGGTGAAGCCGAAAGCTAGCGTTCTTAAGGGAATAATTGGTCGGCAAGCAACGGCAATTTGTTTACGTTTATGCAATTCTTCTAACAAGTAAGGGATAGGCTGCCCGTAATTCTATCTTTTGGATAAAAGCCTAGGTATGCATAATTAAGCATGCCAACCAAGGAAAGGAACCCTTAACGGAACTATTCTCCTTGGAAGATGTTTCTTACATTAAATAGTAATATAACATAACTCCCCGAACAAATTTTGTCTGTTTGAGCACTATGGCTGGATTACCTGGTTTCCGGACATAATGAATGTTTATTCTAACATGGTATCCAGAAACACTCCAACTTCTTGGTTCGGAGATTGAAGCTGAAGGCCTGGGATGACAAATTTTACCAAGTTCGGTTGGAAATAAGTTCGATGATAAAGTACATTGATACATCGAATCGAACGCCTACTCTTTATCTATGCCATCTATAAGACTATCTAAACTACAGTCTTCTTGCGAATATTTTGCAGCTATCATCACTTGGTCATACACCAATTTCATGGGAATCTCTTTTCCGTCCGGTCCTGAGGTCCAACCCGGGCCATATGATTTGGATCGATCCCGGTGTAGCGAGTTTTCACCATCGCCCATGCCTCCTGTGCACCTTCCTGGCATTCTAGGGCCTTCCATAGCTCAAAACAACGTCGGGCACCTTTGAACAGGTTCACCAACCCCACCATACTTTCTGGAGGGGCATCGGATGGCCATAAGGCTTTGACCACACTCTTCATGGCTTTCCGGGCCCGCTCATGCACTACGGATAGCTCTTTTATCATGTCGCCTTGGAATCCGGATACCTCCTCTTTAGGACGCCCAGTTAACAGACCTGCAAAAACTAACATTATAACACTCCGAATTACGGGATAATGATGTGACATCGGCCCGATCTTTCGATGAGAGTGGGGATAATTATCGATTTGGTGGATTTTGACCTTGACGATCCAGCTATACTGTACCCGACGATACGCCTCGACAATCGCTAAACCAATCTCCGATGGTTATTGACCTTGCCGTAGGCACGATCAACCTGAAGAACGAGGTTCGAGTTCCTGCAAGCAACCGAAGAACCGGCAAGAACAAAGGTGAATTGCAACTGAAATTGCGGATAATAAACTGAGCACACAAACTAGATGAAAAGTTGGGGTTCCACTGTGGATCTGACAAGGCGGTAGTCCTACACGTCTCGTAGATGCAAATTGTAGCGATGGCTAAACAATACAATAAAACCCGAGTCTAAACCCTAACTTAACCTAGCTATTTATTAAAGCAGATGTCGCCTGGGGCTGATCCACGGGACAACTGTCCGTACGGCGACTGAGTGCTACACGTAGGAAGTAGTCAAATCGTGTTGGCCCACCTTGGCCCAAAACATGGTGTCTCTTGGTCCATGCAACAGAAATTAATTGGCTTGGGTCTTGTGGCGTCTGCTTCATGTACCATGGCATGCACGATGGATGGGATTGATGGTGCGGTGTGTGCATGCATGCAAGGACGGTTGAGAGCATGCATGCAAAGAGTGTTGCTCCATTTGGTTTAAAGGCTCCCCTTCAATTGATTGTTTGATCCCTTTGTTTATGAGTACAATTAAATCATAACATGCGTGTAACATCATATTCTCGTTAGCTAAATCATATGTACAAAGGAGCGATAGTACCTGGCCATTTATTTGTCTCGCTCGCGCTCTAGTAATAGGACCAGGTGGAATAACTGATGTAGCAGTCGCGACGGGTGTAACAATAGAAGAGATGTCCTCATCATCCCCCTTTCTTGAATCAAAGTTGTCCTCGATGGTATCTCATTGTCCTCACCCAAATAAGGCTTTAAATCTGCAACGTTAAATGTGGGACTAACCCGAAATTCTGCAGGCAAATCAAGCTTATATGCATTCTCGTTAATTTTTTCAATCACCTTAAAAGGTCCATCCGCATGAGGCATTAATTTTGACTTTCGTAAATCAGGGAAGCGATCTTTTCGCAAATGTAACCATACTAAATCACCTGGTTCAAACACAATACTTTTCCTACCCTGACTACCAGCAAGTTTATACTTGACATTCATGCGTTCAATATTTTTCTTAGTCATCTCATGCATTTTCAATACCAGCTCAACACGTTCTTTAGCATCAAGGTTTGCCTTCTCCGAAGATGGAATGGGTAATAAATCAATAGGCGCATGAGGTATAAATCCATAAACAATCTCAAAAGGGCATAACTTTGTGGTAGAATGAACTGAATGATTACAAGCAAACTCTACATGAGGTAAACATTCTTCCCACATTTTTAAGTTCTTTTTCAAAACAGCCCTAAGCATAGTAGACAATGTTCGATTAACCACTTCAGTTTGACCATCTATTTGAGGATGACATGTAGTGCTAAATAAAAGCTTAGTCCCCAATTTTGTCCACAACACCCTCCAAAAGTGGCTAAGAAGTTTTGTGTCACGATCAGAAACAATTGTATTTGGCACACCATGCAAACGAACTACTTCGCGAAAGAACAAATCAGCAATGCGAGTAGCATCGTCACTTTTATGACAAGGTATAAAATGTGCCATCTTAGAGAATCTATCGACAACAACAAATATACTATCCCTCCCCCGTCGTGTTCTAGGCAGTCCTAATACAAAGTCCATAGATATATCTTCCCAAGGAGTGCTAGGAATAGGATGAGGCATATATAAACCATGTGGGTTTAGTCGTCACTTAGCTTTTTGCCATGTCGTGTAGCGTGCAACATATCTCTCCACACCCCGTCTCATTTTTGGCCAGAAGAAATGACCAGCAAGGATGTCTTCTGTCTTTTTAACACCGAAATGTCCCATAAGTCCTCCGCCATGCGCCTCCTGTAACAACAAAAGACGAACAGAGCTATCTGGGATGCATAGCTTATTAGCACGAAAAACAAATCCGTCATTAACGACGAACTTGTTCAAAACTCTACCCTCTCTGCAATTGAGAAAAATATCTTTAAAATTGACATCATTAGCATATTGCTCTTTTATAGTTTCAAGTCCAAAAATTTCGAAGTCAAGTTATGATAACATGGTATAGCGCCTAGACAATGCATCGGAAATAACATTCTCCTTCCCTTTCTTGTGCTTAATAACATAAGGAAAAGATTCAATAAATTCAACCCATTTTGCATGTCTACGGTTCAGTTTGCTTTGACTTCTAATATGCTTGAGTGATTCATGAACAGAATGTATGAAAAACTCCTTAGGCCATAAATAATGTTGCCATGTCTCCAAAGTCCGAACTAGTGCATAAAGTTCTTTATCATATGTTGAATAATTCAGACTAGGCCCATTGAGTTTTTCACTAAAATATGCTACCGATTTGCCTTCTTGCAATAACACACCGCCTAAACCAATGCCGCTAGCATCACATTCTAATTCAAACATCTTATTGAAATCAGGTAATTGCAACAAAGGGGCGTGTGTAAGCTTTTCTTTAAGAATAGTGAAGGCTTCCTCTTGTGCGTCGCTCCAAACAAATGGCACATATTTCTTTGTGAGCTCGTTGAGCGGCGCTGCAATGGTACTAAAATCCTTCACGAACAGCCGGTAGAACCCAGCAAGTCCGAGAAAACTTCATACCTGTGTGACCGAGTTAGGGGTCGGCCAACTCTGGATCACTTCAACCTTGGCTTTATCAACTTCAATTCCCTGCGCTGTCACAACATAGCCAAGAAAAGCGACTCGATCCGTGCAGAAAGTGCACTTCTTGATATTACCAAATAAACATGCATCACGCAGAGCAGAGAAAACAGCATGCAAATGGTCTAAGTGTTCCTCTAGTGACTTGCTATAAATCAAAATATCATCGAAATATACTACCACAAATCGTCCAATGAAAGCTCGCAAAACTTCATTCATTAGTCTCATGAAAGTACTAGGTGCATTAGTCAATCCAAAAGGCATATTTAACCACTCATATAAACCAAATTTAGTTTTGAAAGTAGTTTTTCATTCATCACCTAGTTTCATACGAATTTGATGGTAGCCACTACGCAAGTCCACTTTAGAAAACACAACTGAGCCACTGAGTTCATCAAGCATGTCATCTAATCTAGGAATAGGATGACGATATCGAATTGTAATATTATTGATGGCTCTACAATCAAAACACATACGCGAAGTACCGTCTTTTTAGGAACAAGTAAAATTGGTACAGCACATGGACTAAGGGATTCACGAATGTAACCTTTTTCAAGTAGTTCTTGAACTTGTCGCTGAATCTCCTTAGTCTCCTCTGGATTAGTCTGGTACGGCGCACGGTTGGGTAATGAGGCGCCATGTATCAAGTCAATTTGATGTTCAATTCCTCTCATAGGTGGCAGCCCCGGTGGTACTTCCTTTGGGAAAACATCATGATACTCCTGCAAAAGGTTAGCGACAACAAGAGGCAAAGAAGAAGGCATATCCTCAAATGAAAACAAAACTTGTTTGCAAATAAGAGCATAACATTCATCAGTATGAGCATCTAACTCAAAAAGTTCAGCACGTGTAGCTAAGAAAGAAGCACCTTTCAATTTAATTTCTTTAGATGTGCTAGGATCATATTTGTGCAGCTTATTAAATTGTTCTAACTCATCAACAACTTTCTGATTTTCAGATTTAGTACGCTCAATATTTGTGTTTCTACTAGCCCTAGCAAGATCATCTTTTAAAATTTGCTCAGGGGACATAGTGTGTAGAATGATTTTCTTTCCTTTATTTGTGAGAGTGTACTGATTAGTTCTACCATCATGTAAACATTGTTTATCATATTGCCATGGCCTTCCTAGTAACATAGAACAAGCTTGCTTAGGCACAATATCGCAATAAATAGTGTCATGGTATGAACTTAAAGAAAAAGAAACTCTCACCATGCGTGTTACCTTTACCTTCACCATCATTAAACCATTGAATGTAGTACGGTTGTGGATGTTGTCACGAAGGTAGGGAGAGCTTCTCCACCATGCCAACGCTTGCTAAATTGTTACAACTCCCTCCATCAATGATTATGTGAACGGAACACTCCTTGACGACTCCTTTGATGTGGAAGAGGTTGTGATGTTGATCCTTCTTTGCTTTGACAATCTGAGCACTAAGTACACGATGTGATATAAGACTCATGTACTTATCGGCGTCGTCAGCGGTCACATGTTCTTCCTCTTGCTCCGGTCTTGTGTCATCGTCTTCATGTGTAGCAAGCAAGGCATATGTGTCTTCATCAAAATCACTAGTGGAGTCCTACTCGCCGCCTTCACGAACGATCAATACACGCTTATTAGGACACTCCTTCATGACATGGCCAAATCCCTTGCAAGTGTGGCATTGGATATCCTTTGTTCTTTTGGAGGAAGCGGACGATGACGAGGAACTTTTTGTTGGAATTTGTGTAGTACTTATCAGTGGTGCCGAAGTGTGTGATGCTGAAGTTGATGAAGAAGGCCCCAGTTGAGAGGTTGCAGGTGCTGTTGTAGAGGTGCGAGTCGATGGGCCAGCAGGGGTGCGCGGCGCCCATGTGGAAGTACGACCTGCAGAAAAATTAGGATGCATTCTCGAACGACCCTGCACTTCATGTTCAACATGTATAGCAAGATGGAATAAACGGGTCATTGAATGATAATCCTTATAAGCAAGTATGTCATAAATTTCTCTATTCAATCCACCCAAGAACCTAGCCATAGAGGCTTCCTCGGTCTCAACTAAACCACAACGTAACATGCCCATTTGCAATTATTGATAATAGTCTTCCACGGATTTAGATCCTTGGCTCAAGCGTTGTAGTTTATTTAGCAAGTCACGTTCATAATATCCAGGAACAAAACAGTGACGCATTACTAATTTCAAAGCTTCCCAAGTGGCAGGAATATTATTAGGATGTTTACGACAATGTTTTCTCCACCAAACAGAAGCAAAATCACTAAACTCACTAGTTGCAGCCCTAACTCTTTTATCATCAGAAAAATCATGGCAAGCAGATTTTTGATCAACTAGTGATTCCCAGTCAAGATAAACATCCGGATCATATTTCCCATCAAAAGAAGGCATGCAAAAATTAATTTTACCCAAAGAGTCGTCATGGCCACGTACCTGAGGACGTTGGTGTCATCCCATACCTTGTTGATTATTGCATAGGCGACGATGATCACGATCATTGTTATCATTAACTGCATCAGGATCCTCGGAATCACCATCATAGTTGTCATCTTGGATGTCGCCGACTATCGAGTTGGCGTTGCGAGGACGGGGCTGGTCGATGGCATCGGTATATGAAAGAGGGTGCCTCGGGTCCCCTGGGGGTACCCGACGAGCTCGTTGTAGACCTGTGTTGGTGGTTGGAAGACGCGGAGCGGAAGTGGAGGCGGCACCCAGACGGGCATCCTGGGCATCAAGATGTTTCATAATAGATGCAAGTGTTTGAGTGAACGTCTCATTGCTATCCTCGATCGACTTGAGACACTTATCAAGTGCACCCTCGAACGATGTGAACCGCTCGGTGTATGCATGCACATCCTCCTCAAGGCGTGCCACCGTGGCTTTCATGTTGTCTTCGTCACCTGCCATGGTTAGGACGGAACAAGAACAAAATCACAATTATATGGCTCCTACAGTAACTACAGTGAGGCGGTGGAAAAACTCTCTCAACTCTCGAGCAATTACCAATCTCTTACCAGTTCTTACCGTGTTGCAGTGGTTGTCGGCCATTGGCGATGTCAAAAGTGATCAAAAGATTGATATAGCGATTACCAAGTGACCGAACAAGGTGCAATATAGGAAGTGGAGCTTGGTGAAGGTTTCCTCAACTCACAATATGTGGCACAATTAAGCAAAAAGTAATGCAAGTTGAATAATTGCTCAAACTCCTAACCAGTGCTGGCAGTCGACTAGCAAGAGAGAAAACAATCTAAGCCCAGATACTGAATCAAGCGAGGGGAAACCGATGAAAATTTGAGAGCTCTAAATAGCTGGATATAAGTGAGGTATGAACGTAGTGTATGGCAACCAAGAGCAGACAAAAAAAATGTCCAACAAGTATCACGTATATGAACAGAGCAGGCTGAACAACAAAAGAGATTGTTCAAAAGATGCTAACCGGCCAAAACTTTGCAGCAATTTGTTTTTTGCTTTTTTTTTCTCGATTTTCTCTTTCTTTCTTTCTTTCTTTCTTTTTTTTACTTTCAGGACGGCCGCTAGTAGAAGTCACGGACACAAATATGAGACCAAACAGGTATGAACGGGTGTTCGTGGAACTTAGCAAATAGAGAAAGCAAGAGACAACCCGTGAGATGATGCTGCCTGCTTTATTTAATTATGATGATGCTGCCTATACAAAGCAAACCTACGTGGCTATAAAGTGGAGCACTGTGGCGAACAAGAAACTGGCGCTCGAGGACAGACACCAGTGGAACTGATGTCTGATGCAATGCGTGGCTGCCATACGCGTCAGGTCGGACAGCAACAACGTGTAACTGATGGCGTCGGAATGCATGCAAAACAAAGGATACTGGGAATCGGCAAATCTGATAGAATCCGACGTAATTCTGATAGTTTTTTTCCCAGATTATGGACGAGCTTGCGGCGGAAACTATGGTAGAAAAAAAAGGTTTGATCCAGTAGACAATTTCTTCTCATACAAATCTAAACCAGCACTATTTGGAGGATGGATGCAACCAAAAATTCAACTACGCAAGTACTAGATGCAAAAATTGCTAAAGGCTAAAAAGATAGGGGTAAAGGATGATCTAATCTATTTTTTTGGCTTTTTGGTGGGTTTATAGGTCGGAAAAATAAACTAAACTACGAAAACTGTAAATCTCTCACCGATGAACCTGAAAACTGATACCACTTGATGTGACGGCGGCCCGATCTTTCGATGAGAGTGGGGATAATTATCGATTTGGTGGATTTTGACCTTGATGATCCGGCTATACCGTACCCGACAATATGCCTCGACAATCGTTAAACCAATCTCCGATGGTTATTGACCTTGCCATAGGAACGATCAACCTGAAAAATGAAGTTTGAGTTCCTGCAAGCAACCGAAGAACCGGCAAGAACAAAGGTGAATTGCAACTGAAATTGCGGATAATAAACTGAGCACATGAACTAGATGAAAAGTTGGGGTTCCACTGTGGATCTGACAAGGCGGTAGTCCTACACGTCTCGTAGATGCGAAATTGTAACGATGACTAGACAATACAATAAAACCCGAGTCTAAACCCTAACTTAACCTAGCTATTTATTAAAGCAGATGCCGCCTGGGGCTGATCCACGGGACAACTCTCCGTACGGCGATCGAGTGCTTCACGTAGGAAGTAGTCAAATCGTGTTGGCCCACCATGGCCCAAAACATGGTGTCTCTTGGTCCATGCAACAAAAATTAATTGGCTTGGGTCTTGTGGCGTCTGCTTCCTGTACCATGGCATGCACGATGGATGGGATGGATGGTGCGGTGTGTGCATGCATGCAAGGACGGTTGAGAGCATGCATGCAAAGAGTGTTGCTCCATTTGGTTTAAAGGTTCCCCTTCAATTGATTATTTGATCCCTTTGTTTCTGAGTACAATTAAATCCGAACATGAGTGTAACATCATATTCTCGTTAGCTAAATCATATGTACAAAGGAGCGATAGAACCTAGCCATTTATTTGTCTCGCTCGCGCTCTAGTAGTAGGACCAGGTGGAATAACTGATGTAGGAGTCGCGGCGGGTGTAACAATAGAAGAGATGTCCTCGTCAGATAATATGAGTCCCTCAGATAGGTTCAAAAGTCATACCGAATATGCCACCTTTCATTATTCTCTTTTTGTGCGGCCGATAACTGAGCCTTTAAGTTCTTTATCTCTTCAGCTTGCTTATCCTTTTCCTCCTCCAATTTTCTCTTTTGGTCACTGGTCATCGTGACTTTCTTCATTTCCTCTAGCTCTGAGGTGGCAGCATGTAGCTTTGTCCGGCTTTGTTTCAAGCTCCTGGGACAACGCATTGTTCTTCTCTTCGAAAACCTGCGGTGATAGCGGTCCTTAAATCGGTTGGTATAAACTGCTTCAAGTCTCGGGGGCTACTGGCATATATCTATTAAATTTACACAAACCATTACCTGCATATTTTTTGAAAACAGGTGATCAACTCCAGCAAGTCCGTCCCGGGCGGCTTGGATATATGCATCCATGGTGTTGAGGGCAGCAAATTGCTGCTCAGTAAATACTAGAGTGCGCATAATCTCTTTCAGTCGTCGATGATTCATCACACTCACCACTTCGGAATTTGTGACGGATACGTCATCTGAATCCTCATAAGGCGGATGAGTTGGAGCCTCATCCGTATTGGCTCTTGTCCTGGTTGATGAGTCTGGTGTCGGATTAGTTGATAATCGGCTAACTGGGACTTTGGACACGGTTCGCCATGTACTCCTCTTAGAATAAGACGGGAGGAGATATATGATAATCTGGTCTTATGCCTAGGCACGTATTAAAGGATATACCTCTTTCATGAAGGAGGGGGCTCGACGGCACTCCCGACTTCCTTCCGTTTTGAAGGCTCACCCTGCGTAGATGCAACCTTCCTGGGGGCTGCCCTCGGGGTGCGGCTCGCTGAGCGCCGATCCTATGAAGCACGATTCAGTGTGATGGGTGTGACACAAGTAGGGGGTGTTGGGGAACTTAGTATTTCAAAAATATTCCTACGATCATGCAAGATCTATCTAGGAGAAGCATAGCAACGAGCGGGGAGAGTGTGTCCACGTACCCTCGTAGACTGAAAGCGGAAGCGTTAAGTAACACGGTTGATGTAGTCGAACGCCTTCGCGATCCAACCGATCAAGTACCGAACGCACGGCACCTCCGCGATATGCAAACGTTCAGCTCGATGACGTCCCTCGAACTCTAGATCCAGCTGAGGCCGAGGGAGAGTTCTGTCAGCACGACGGCATGATGACGGTGATGATGAAGATACCGGCGCAGGGCTTTGCCTAAGCACTACGACAATATGACCGAGGTGTAAAACTGTGGAGGGGGCCACCGCACACGGCTAAAGATCAACTTGTGTGTCTATGGGGTGCCCCCCTCCCCCGTATGTAAAGGAGGGGAGGAGGAGGCCAGCTGGCCACAAGGGGCGCGCCCAAGGGGGGAATCCTACTCCAAGTAGGAATAGGTTCCCCCCTTTCCTAGTCCTACTAGGAGAAGAAGGAACGAGAGGGAGAGGGAGAGGGAAAGAGGGGCCGCACCCCCTCCCCTAGTCCTATTCAGACTCCCCTTGGGGGGGGGCGCCACCCCTTGGCTGCGGCCCTCTCTCTCCCCTAAGGCCCACTAAGGCCCATAACTTTCCGGGGGGTTCCGGTAACCCTCCGGCACTCCGGTTTTATCCGAAACTCTCCGGAACACTTCCGGTGTCGAACAACATGGTCCAATATATCAATCATTATGTCTCGACCATTTCGAGACTCCTCGTCATGTCCGTGATCACATCCGGGACTCAGAACAACCTTCGGTACATCAAATCACATGAACTCATAATAGCAATCATCATCAAATGTTAAGCGTGCGGACCCTACGGGTTCGAGAACTATGTAGACATGACCGAGACACATCTCCGGTCAATAAACAATAGTGGAAACTGGATGCTCATATTGGTTCCTACATATTCTATGAAGATCTTTATTGGTCAAACCACATAACAACATACATTGTTCCCTTTGTCATCGATAAGTTACGTGCCCGAGATTCGATCGTCGGTATCACCTGAAAATGCGTTAAGTCGACTAGAGGGCGGGTGAATAGGCGATTTTTATGAATTCTTCACTGAGAAATTTCATGGTGAGGAAATTCCTTAGCTAAGAACCACTTGCAGCAGAATAAGTACTCAGATGCAGTCATAACATAACATAAGCATAGACATCATGATGAAATGAAAACAAACACAGAGTACAGAAAGCGTAGGCACGGGATAAAACAGGATGAAGACAAACAAACTGAAGAAATTGAACTGAGGAAATTGACAAAAGTCTTTAGTCAAAGTCTTCAAACAGATATGAACAAGCACTCAACACAGTAATATGAGATGAAAGAGTTGAGGAAATAGAACCAGTTAGCTTGGTGAAGACAGTGATTTGGTAGACCAGTTCCAACTGTTGTGACAGCGGTTATGCGTCTGTTAGAAGCTAGGTATTTCAAACCTGAGGACACACAGTCCTAGACACCCAGTCCTGAACACATAGTCCAGGACACTTAGTCCTCACCGTACTCCCCTTGAGTTAAGGTCAAACAGACCTCGCCCAATCACTCATGCTAAGTCTTAGGTGACTTCCAAACCTTCACAAACTCGGTCACTCGGCGATCCAAAATTTCCTCTTGGATGCTCTAGACCATGACGCCTAACCGTCTGGAAGATGCACAGTCTTCAAAGGTAACAAGCGTCGGATCCATGCAGGATCAATCTCTTCAGTAATGCTCAATCACTTTGGATTTGTAGGTGTTTGGGTTTGGGTTTCGGGTTTTCCTCAGTTCATGATTTTTGCTCAAAGTCCTCGGAGGATGGGATGCTCTCAAATGACAAGTGTCAGTTTCTCTCGGAGCAGCCAGCCAGCTAGTGGTTGTAGGGGGCGGCTATTTATAGCCTAGGTAGCAGCCCGACATGATATGACATAAATGCCATTCAATGATATGACCGTTAGGTAGATAAGACATTTTGGGACAGCTAGCGCATAGCACAGCAATGATCGGAAATTTGACAACCAAATTCCTCAGGGCTATCATGTTCCTCACTTGTAGGCAATCCGCACTGGCGAATTCGTAACTCCTCAGTCAGAACAAATTCCTCAGAGAACAGAAGAACTTTGTCTCTGTCACTGAAGAAATTGACTGAGCTACATGAGATTTCCAATGGCTTCACTCGAAGGGATTGGTAGGTGTAGGATTTTAAGATGAGCATCACTTGGAAATTTTTCCTTAGTATTTCCTCGACCCCCTTTAATAGTACATTGATTCCTATGACTCAAGAAAGAGAAAATCAAACTACAAAAACAAAAGTCTTCACTCTTCATGTTCCTCGTATGAATACCAAGTCTTCATCGTCACATCAATTTATACACTTTCAAAGTCTTCAGAAATCCAAAATCTTCAGTCGAAGACATTCATTTTTAGGGGTCGATTTTCTCTATAACTATCAAACTCCCCGTAGACTTATAGACTTGTGTACACTCACAAACACATTAGTCCCTTAACCTATAAGTCTTCAATACACCAAAATCACTAAGGGGCACTAGATGCACTTACATCACCATACCTAGTTCAATCTCATTACCGGCAAGTCTCTTTACTCGTTTCGTAATGCATCATCCCGCAACTAACTCATTAGTCACATTGCTTGCAAGGCTTATTGTGATGTGCATTACCGAGAGGGCCCAGAGATACCTCTCCGATAATCGAAGTGACAAATCCTAATCTCGATCTATGCCAACTCAACAAACACCATTGGAGACACCTGTAGAGCATCTTTATAATCACCCAGTTATGTTGTGACGTTTGATAGCACACTAAGTGTTCCTATGGTATTCAGGAGTTGCATAATCTCATAGTCATAGGAACAAGTATAAGTCATGATGAAAGCAATAGAAACAAACTCCTCATAGACATTCATTTTTAGGGGTCGACTTTCTCTGTAAATATCAAACTCCTCATAGACTTATAGACCTGTGTACACTCACAAACACATTAGTCCCTTAACCTATAAGTCTTCAACACACCAAAATCACTAAGGGGAACTAGATGCACTTACAATCTCCCCCTTTTTGGAGATTGATGACAATATAGGTTAAGTTTTCAACGGGGATAAAACATATGAAGTGTAAATACTGATATTGAGGAATTTGATTGCAAGATATAGAAGAACTCCCCCTGAAGTTGTGCATAGTGAGGAATTTGCTTTTGAAACAATGCACACTTGAAATGTAGAATCATGGAGATCTCCCCCTATATCTTGTAATTCATACCCGCATTTAACATATAATATGAAGAATTTGAAATGCATGATGAAATATGTTGACTGATGTAATTCAGCATGCATGCATTAACATATATGAGGAATAAGCATGCAGAAGAACACATCATAAGTATCAGACCACCATCGGGTTTAAGTTTACAACTCGATCCAACAAAGTCTTCAAAAGAGCGAGAGTTGTAACTTAGCAAAAAAATGCCCATATATAGAGACCCGCTTGAAGACTAACTCAAATTTCTCCCCCTTTGTCATCGAGTGACCAAAAGGGTCGAAAAGTGAGGACTAACGCCCCTAAAGAATGTAAAGTTGATGGAGGAACGCCAGCGTTGTTGGGGTCGGTTTTTGTAGTAGGGTCTGCCGCAGTGTCGTCCAAATCTTCATGTTCATCAGTGTCGCGAGATGAAGAAAATGAGATGGCCACCAAGGAAGGAACTTTGACTTTCTTGAATTTCTTTGCTGGTGGCTGAGACACGTCAAAGTCCTCCTTGAAACCCATTTGCTTCAGATCTTCTTCACCATAAAGATGAGCAAGAACAGCCCAGGTGCGATTGAAAACTTCATGGAGGTAGTAGTGGTTCTTCTTCACTGCATTGTGTGTAGTAGTCATGTTGTGAAGAATTGAACCAAACTGACGCTTAACCCATTTGTGGTTGTGATCGACCTTCTGGTGAAGACTGAGGAGAAGCTCACGATCGGTCATCACCCTTGGAGCTGTGCCTTGAGGATTTTGCCTTGAGGCATTGGCGGCAAAGTCATGAGTGGCAGAGTCATCATTGGTGAAGTAAGATGCAGCTTTGCATAACTGACCATCCAATGGACGAATGCCTTCATCAATAACAGCAGTGGCCTTGCCCTTTTCATCAGCTGAGGAAAATATCCGCTTGAGGACTTCAATGGGGGGCAAGTAGCTAAGATGATTTTGAAAGTCAGCCTTGTAATTGATTGAAGACCATGTTTTGAGGAATCTCATAATCCAGGGAGCGTAAGGCTTCAACTCAAAAGGAGATAATGCAACATTGGCCAGAGTCCTCATGAAGAAATCATAGTAGTTGACAGGAACGCCATGAATGATGTTGAAAAGCAGATTCTTCATGATGCCAACGACCTCTTCTTCATTACAGTCGTGGCCCTTAATTGGACTCAATGTCTTTGTCAGAATGCGATAGACAGTCCGAGGCACATACAACAATTCCTTCACGAGGAATTTGGTCCTTGGGGCTTGACCGGGCTTCAGTGGCTTCATCAACACTTGCATGTAGTGATCTGTAAGCTCAGGTTCATGGTATATGCAATGAGAAACTTTAAGGGGAGGACTGACAGGCAGGACATGAAGTAATTCAGAGGCCGGTGCTTTGAAGTGAGTATTTTATGTCATCCAGTCCAATACCCAAGAGTTCACATCTTCAGCATTTCCTGTGATGTGCAGCATTGCATAGAACTGAAGAATTAGCTCTTCATTCCAATCACAAATGTCAGTGCAGAAGTTGAGCAGTCCAGCATCGTGAAGGACGCTGAGGACTGGCGTGAAGCAAGGCAGTGATTCAATGTCCATGTGAAGAATATGCTCATGGTCAAACACTTTGTCCTTGTTGAAAAGCAGCGAAGAATAGAAGTTGGCTTGGCTGGCAGTCCAGAAATGCTTCCTTCTAAGACGAGCAGAGTCATATGGGTTGTAATCCGTGAAGAACACATGCTCGTGGAAGAAGTCATCAGCCTTGAAGTTTTGCTTCTTGGAGAAAGGATCCTTCGGCTCGGGCTGAGGAGTGTCAGTCAATTGCATCGCAACCTCAGGAATCGCAATCTCAGGAACCACATGCTGAGGAATTTCAGTTTCTTCTTCAGTTGCAGCCTGGGTCTTCAATTCTTCAGCAACAATTTCATCAGCACTAGTGGCTGGAATCTCTTCTGGAATGGAAGGAGTGGAGTGAGGTTTGTCAGAGCCCATTTGAACTTCAGTATGCACTAGGACTGAGGAATTTGTTGCAGAGGAGTGAACATGGGAGAATTGGGGTGCTGACTTTCCCAAAAGTCATCATTCAACACTAGAGTTGTGCTCCCAATGTCCACATCCTCATCTTCTTCACTTACTTCAACGCCTGCCTCTTCAGCTGTGAACTGAGGCATGGGCGATGAGATAACTAGGGTTGAAGGGATTGTATCCACTTCAATTTCTTCGTCCAACTACTCTGAAGAAGCAGCAGAAGGAATATCTTCATCGGATCCGCTTGGGATCTCATAGTCTTCACCAAAAGGAACAAGTTCCTTTGATGGCATGCTTGAGACTGGAACATCATCAATAGGATTCTCAAAAGAGCTTGTCAATTTCTTCATCTTCTTCGGAGCTGAAGATTCTGATGAAGTTGATGCTTTCCTTTTCTTCACTGCTGCACGCTCCGCAGCCTTGGTCTTCTTAACCGATGCGTAAGGAAGAATTGGACTTAGTGTAGGTGCAGGAGGAGCAGAGGAAATTGGTTCATTTTCTTGAGCACAACCGATGCGGTTGTCTGGAATGGTCGATTTCTTGAGCTGTGGTTGAAGCTTCAACTGGCTTGACTAGTTCTTCAAGCACAACACTAGTGGTTACCCTGGCAGTTTCATCAGCGGCTGGAATGCAGTCATCAGCCCTGGTACTCTCAGTTTCATCAGCAGCCTGATTTTTTCATCAGCGGTGCTGGCATGTTCTTCAGTAGGCTGAGCAGATGCCTCAGCCTGATGAATTTCTTGTTGCGTTGGTGCAGCAACATTGGTAGTGAATTTCTCAGCTAACTTCACAAATCTGACCTTGGCTCCCAGCCAATCAACATGGTATGCGTCAAATTCATCACTGAGGTTTTTGATCTCAGTCTGAGCAGCAATGAGTTCATCAGTGGTCATTTTCACAATGTTCTTTTTCAGAAGTTGTTCCTTCTTGTACTGCACTTTATTCAACTGCCTGGCCTTCTCAAATTTCCATTTTTCTTCGCCTATGAAGGCGGTCAGCATGTGACTTTGGCCAGGAGTCAGCTTGAAGTCGGGCACAGGAGTGTTGGGGTCCTTGTGCCAGAGATCAATGAAGTCAAGGATCAACTTTGCATCCAAAAGCAGATGTACATTTGTGACTTTGGCTCTAGCGGCCGTTTGCTATCTGTCTCTAATGATTTCGGCGAGTTTCTCATCATTAGTTTTGTCTTCACTAGTCGGAACTTGGAACGCAACCTGCTTCTTGTGAGGACTTGGTCGAGAACCTCGTCCAGCAGTGGCCTTAGTCATCAACAGAGTGGGGCCAGTTGAGGAATGCGAAGGAGCTGAAGAACTTGCAGAGGCTCCTGAGGCAATAGAGATGCCTGTTGTCCTTTGGCATGAGGCGAGATGCACAGGTGCTCAGGATTTGGAAGGAGGAGTTGAGGACTTTGGAGGAGCTGGTGCTGCTTGAAGAATTTGCCGTGAGGGATTTGCGGAGCTGGGCCGTGAGGGCATTGCAGATGAGCTTGGTTGTGAGGACAATTGTGCAGAAGCCTTGGGCTTGTATGTGGGCTTCTTGGGCATAGCCTTCTTAGGCTTGCTAGCAGAGGCCTCAACAGCAGCAGCAGCAGAATCTTCATTGAATTTCTTCACTGCTTCTTTTGCCATTTTGTCCAGCTTGGCTTGATGCTTGGCCCATTTCTTTGGAAATTCTTCACCTCTTCTGATGCTAGAGGGATCAGCTTCTTGGCCAGGTGCCAATGGAGGTCTTGGGCATGGAGGGTGTACTGCAAATTTCTTCATGTACTTTGGAGTCACATATATGTACTCCCTCCATTCCCGTGCCCATCTCCTCTCTATCCTTTGGATGCGCACCTTGCACTGAATTTTGTTCTCGTTTCCATAGTTGGCCTCATCAGGAGTGCAATATTCATCATAGATGTCATCAGGAATCTCAAAAGCAGTGTTTTCTTCTGGTCTCTTTCCTCCCTTCTGAGGTTTCTTGCTGTCAGCCGTTTTCTTCAGCTGAGGTTTTTGAACGATTGAGATCTCAGATGAGGTGTGCAACTTTCCTTCGAGGAACGCTGCAAATGAGTTAAGTTGATGAGAACCTAGTGATTCAGCAGCGGACATGTGTACCTGTGAACAGAATATAGGTGCGAAGAATTTGGAGAGGTCATAAGCGTTCTCAGAAGTTTTTGCAAAAAGAGCAAGTTTGAGGAATTTGACCAGATGAGTCTTGAGGAATTTCACTAAGCGTTCTTTGACTTAGGTTCCAGAGTTGTACATATTGAAAATCCACACAATTGAGGAATCTTGAAGAAAAATGTTGCTTAGGGAAACAGATCAAGAACAGATGTTATGTGAGGTGTTTAGTGTGTGAAGATTTGAAGAATAAACACCTTTTGAAGATTTTGTAGAAATCGTCAGAATCAACAAGGGCAGTAAAAGTAACTTTTAATTACCCTTGACGAAGAACACGATGAACTGTGAAGTGTAGATTTAGAAGGTCGTCAGTTCAGATCTTCCACGCCCTAACTTGGAAGAGGAAGACAGCTACGGCGGTGGCGGAGTGAAGAAATCCACGGCCGGCGCGGGTACGATGGCCACGAGGTCGAGGTAGCAAAGCTCTTCCTCGCCGACAACGATGGAAGTAGCGGCGGCGCTAGGTTTTGAGAGCTCGAGCGAGGGAGTGAGATCAAGCGGAGTAAAAAAAAAGTGAGGAGGGGAGGGGTATTTATAGCCGAGGTGAAAAACCGCTCGCCCAAGGAAGTTGGACGAACGTGCCCCTGAACCTTCTCATTCGCGCGACATGTGTCACCCACGTACTGAGAGGTGGCGATCGTGTGAGATCGTGGGTGAATAGATAAATCAATCATGGAATGTGGAAAGGTTTGACCGGCAAAGCCGAAAATTCAGATATGATAATTTTAATGTTTCGTTCGCAAATTCTTCAGCTGACAAGGACACAGTGAAGATTTTGAACGAGTTTCAAATATAAAGCATATGAAGAATTTGTGAATAGACTGGGTTGAGTTTAGCATAGAGGGGGAAGGGTCCGATCACATTCACTTAGCAGAAAAGGCAACATGAAGAATTAGCAATAAGTGAATGATGTAGAGGACATAAACTTATATATATATATAGCCAATGAAGAATAACAATGGAAAGAGTGAATACATCTAAAAGTTGAAGAAATTGAGCAACTGAGGAATTTAAAAAAAACTCAAATTGAAGATTTTCAACTTTTGGTGGTGGCATGACCCACCGTATAAGAATGATGATTTCAGACACTGCGTACAATTGTTGTAGGGCTCTGAGAATCAAATTCTTCGTTAATATCTTCACACTTAGAGTGTTAGCCTTCATTGACTGAAGAAAAACTTTCTTCCTGTGTTGCACATCTAAGTCATCAATTTTGCATAAGTGTTAGGATGTGTGTCCTTTTCAAAGGACATTCGGAGGTTCTAGGATATTTAGCTCACACCCCAACTTGCTAAATCTCTTGTCATCCATGGGCTTTGTGAAGATATCGGCTAGCTGTTCTTCAGTCTTCACATGCTCAATAGAGATGTCGCCCTTCAACACATGATCACGAAGAAAATGATGACGAATCTGAATGTGCTTTGTTTTCGAGTGCTGAACTGGGTTATGAGCAATCTTATGGCACTCTCATTGTCACAGTAGAGAGGCACATTCTTCATGTTGACGTCGTCGTCCTTGAGGGTTTGCTTCATCCACAGCAATTGAGCCCAACAAGAACCAGCAACAATGTACTTAGCTTCAGAAGTGAGCGGTGATACGCAGCCTGCTTTCTTCGAGGACCAACAGACCAAGGATCGTCCAAGGAAATGGCATGTGCCAGATGTTGACTTGCGGTCCACACGATCACCAACATAGTCAGAGTCTGAATATCCAATGAGATCAAAAGCCGAGCCCTTGGGATACCGTAATCCAAGTGTTGGTGTGTGAGCTAGATATTGAAGTATATGCTTCACAGCCTTATGGTGTGATTCCTTCTGTGTAGCTTGAAATCGGGCACACATGCAAACACTAAGCATAATATCTGGCCTAGATGCACATAAATACAATAAAGAGCCAATCATGGAGCGGTATACCTTTTGATCGAAGACAATACCATTTTCATCAGTGCATAGATGTCCATTTGTGGGCATAGGGATTTTGACACCTTTGCAATCTTGCATGCCAAATTTCCTCAATACATCCTTGAGTATTTCTCCTGAGATATGAAGATGCCATTACGCTGTTGATGAATTTGAAGACCTAGGAAAAATTTCTGTTCTCCCATCATAGACATTTGATATTCTTCACTCATCATATAGGAAAATTCATCAACTTTGTAACATTATTGGTCAAGACAGCCAAAGATAATATCATCAACATATATTTGGCACACGAATAATTCATCATCATAGGTTTTGGTGAAAAGAGTTGGGTCAAGTGAACCGGGTTTGAAGCCTTTCTTCCTGAGGAATTCCTTGAAAGTGTCATACCACGCCTGAGGGGCCTACTTGAGGCCATAGAGGGCCTTATTGAGTCTGAAGACTTTGTCAGGATGCTTTGGATCTTCAAAACCTGTGTGTAGCCTTGAGCTACAAGCCGTGCCTTATTCCTCACAAAAAGGCCATTTTCATCTTGCTTGTTGCGATAGATCCATTTTGTGCCGATGATATTGTGCTTGCGAGGGTCTGGACGCGTTTGAGGTTCCAGACGTTGTTGAGCTCGAATTGATGTAATTCCTCTTGCATAGCTTGAATCCATCCAGGCTCCAGAAATGCTTCATCTACCTTAGTGGGATCTATGATAGAGACAAAAGCAAAGTGCCCGCAAAAGTTAGACAAATGTGAAGCTTTTGAGCGTGTGAGAGGACCTGGTGCGTTGATGCGATGATGATTTTCTCAATCTGCACTTCATTTGCAATGCGAGGATGAGCGGTTTGTCGTCGAGGAATTTGATCAGCATTTTCTTCAGCACCATTTTCCTCAGGTGCATCAGCATGATGTTCTTCACGTTCTGGAATGACTTCTTCAGCAGATTCTTCGGTGGGAATGACATCCTCAGTAGCCTTAAACTTGATGGTTTCCTCAGGTGACTTTTCATCTAGCATAGGAGGTAGGTGCTCTCTTTGCGAGCCATTAGTTTCATCGAATCGCACATCTACAGTTTCAACAACTTTGTGGTGAACATTGTTGAAGACTCTGTAGGTGTGCGAGTCCTTTCCGTAACCAAGCATAAAACCTTCATGTGCTTTCCGTGCAAATTTAGAATTGTGATGAGGATCTCTAATCCAACATTTTGCACCGAGGACTTTGAAATAAGTCACATTGGGTTTCTTGCCAGTGAGGAGTTAATATGCAGTATTTTTGAAGAATTTGTGAAGATATACCCAGTTGATGATGTGGCACGCAGTGTCAATTGCCTCAATCCAGAAGTGGCGAGGTGTCTTGTATTCATCAAGCATAGTGCGACCATCTCAACAAGAGTCCTGTTTTTGCGCTCCACGACGCCATTCTGCTGAGGAGTATAAGGAGCAGATAACTCATGAGTAATACCGAGTTCATCAAGTTAGTCATCAAGACCAGTATTCTTGAACTCGGTTCCATTGTCACTTCTGATGTGCTTTATCTTCACACAAAAGTTGGTTGAATCCCTCAAGGAAAATCATTTGAAGAGTTCCTGCACTTCACGTTTGTAAGTGACAATATGCACCCATGTGTAATGAGAGTAATCATCAATAATAACAAAGCCATATAGAGATGCTTCATTAGTGAATGCAGAATAATGGTTAGGACCAAAGAGATCCATGTGAAGCAATTCAAATGGGCGAGAGGTAGTCATGATAGTCTTCGCGGGATGCTTGGCCTTGGTCATCTTTCCAGCTTCACAGGCTCCGCACACGTGATCCTTGAGGAATTTGACATTCTCAATGCCAATGACATGCTTCTTCTTCGCGAGCGTGTGCAAATTCCTCATGCCAGCATGACCTAGTCGTCGATGCCATAGCCACCCTTCTGAAGCTTTTGCAAGTAGACATATAGCTGGTTGCGGTCCTATAGAGAAATCAACAATATACAGATCTCCTCTCCTAAAGCCTTCGAAGACATTGGAATGGTCAGCTTCCATGATCACAACACAACGATACTTGCCAAAGATAACAACCATATCAAGATCACAAAGCATTTGAGACTGGCATGAGGTTGTATCCTAAGGACTCGACAAGCATGACTTTGTCCATGTGTCGATCCTTTGAGATCACAACCTTACCTAGACCCAATACCTTGCTTTTGCCTTTGTCAGTGTAGGTGATATACTTCAGATGCGATGGAGATAAGGGAGCATCCATCAATAGATTCTTGTCACCAGTCATGTGATTTGTACATCCACTATCGAGGACCCATTCAGTGGCTCTGGGTTGATCATCCTGCAGATGAATTAGTGCAGCTTACGAACTCATATACTTCATCAGTGAAGAATATGACATCAAATTCATCAGATCAATTTCATCAAGAACTGGAACAAATAAAACAGAATGAGGACGTGAGAAATTAAAAGTCATTTCTTCATGATTAGCGTGCGTCCTTTCAAGCATATTCAGGTCTCCAGCAAATATTTCAGACGTTTAAGTTCGTCTGAAGACCTGTCCCTACATAAGAGATTAGTTATTTTTCTTCACCACCCACATTTGAAGGGGTGGCAAAGAGTTCATCATTCTGCGAGCTCCATAAGAGAAAGGTGGCATAGAAGCCAGTCCACTTTGTTTCACATAAGAGGAGTTAGGGTAAGCATATGAATAAGCAGAGAAATTCTTTGAGGACTTATGAACATAATGGTTAGAAGAATAATGCTCATATTCATAGCCCTTAGATCTTCCCTTCAAAACAGAAGTGTTAGCACGATGATGTTCATATGAGGCTTTTCATCCTTTTGAGGAATTTGATCCACATGAGGAATTCGATCCGTATGATGACTTGGATCCATATGAAGAATTTTGTCTATATGAAGAATTTGATCTGGGGTCCCTATTCTTCACAGGTGGTGTGCATTCACCTCAAGACTTGCAAGGCACCTTCTGGGAACCCAGATTTTCTTCATAGGGGAACCGTTCCTGTAGTTAGTGCCAACATATCTAGCAAATACTTCACCATTCTGATTTTTGAACAGTTTATAGTTGGAGTAAAATGGCTCATCGGAAGAATGAGGAGATTCACATGTAAAGCCAGATAAAGTAGATGGATTTAATGGAGGTCCCTATGCAGCAACCCATGAGGTTTGGGGGTACTGCTCAGGCTTCCAGTATGTTCCATCAGCATTGAGTTTCCTCTCAAAGGTAATACCCTCTTTCCTAGGGTTCATGTTGAGGATCTGCTTTTTAAGCACATCACAAAGAGCCTGATGCCCTTTGAGGCTTTTGTACATGCCTGTCATATACAATTCCTTCAGCCCTACATCGTCAGTGATACTAGGAATATCCTCAGATGAGGAATTAGTGATAGCAGAGACAAGTGAGGAATAGCAATAGAAGCATTTGAACATTCAGGTGAAGAATTAGCAGATTCACGTTCAATGCACTTCAAACATGGAGGAATGAATTCTTCCTGAGTAGCGCTGATTTGTTGAGCAAGTAATGAATCACGCTCCTTCTGAAGATCTTCATAACTCTCCCTTAGCTTTTCAAGATCTTGCTTTCTTTGAAAAAAATCATAAGAAAGCTTCTCATGACCAGATAAGAGAGTGTTATGATGACTCTGAAGATTGTCAAACTTGGACTGAAGTCTCTGAAGATTTTTAGTCAAAGTTTTAGTGCGATCCATTTCTTCACCCAACATGTCATCACTCTTGTCTAGCATGTTTTAAACTTTTTCAAAAGCCTTTTGTTGTTTCATAGCAATCTTAGCAAGTTTAGAGTAGCTAGGCTTGAGGTTTTCATCAGGTTCATCCTCACTTGATTCAGAGGAGGGATATTTGAGTACCTTGGCACCCTTTGCCATGAAGCAATAGGTGGGAGCATAGTCATCATCGCCTTCATCAGCATTGTTGGTGAAGCCATTTTCTTCAGAGTTGAAGATCGACTTGTTGACGAACGCAGTAGCGAGGGCTAGGCTCGCCACTCCAGATTCTGACTCCTCAGATGCCTCCTCTTCCTCATGTTCCTCAGATTCAGCTTCAGAGTCCATTTCCTTGCCAATGAATGCCCGAGCCTTCTTAGAACTGCTCTTCTTGTTAGATGAAGACTTCGAGGATTTTGATGATGAAGACTTTGAAGATTTCTTCTTCTTCTTTGAGTCATCGGAACTGTAATCCTTGTATTTCTTCTTCTTTGATTCCTTTTCCCACTGAGGACAATCTTGAATGTAGTGACCAGGTTTCTTGCATTTGTGGCATAGCCTCTTCTTGTAGTCACGGGATGAGGAATCATTGTCGGTGTCAAAACCGGCGGATTTGGGGTAGAGGGTCCCGAACTATGCGTCTGAGGTCGATGGTAACAGGAGACGGGGGACACGATGTTTACCAAGGTTCGGGCCCTCTCTATGGAGGTAATACCCTACTTCCTGCTTGATTGATCTTGATGAATATGAGTATTACAAGCGTTGATCTACCACGAGATCGTAGTGGCTAAAACCCTAGAAGTCTAGCCTGTATGATTATGATTGCCTCTACGAACTAAACCCTCTGGTTTATATAAACACCGGAGGGGATTAGGGTTGTACAAAGTCGGTTACAGAGAAAGGAATCTTCATATCCAAACGCCAAGCTTGCCATCCATGCCAAGGAGAGTCCCATCGAGACACATGAGAGACTCTTCTGGCTTGTATCTTCACGGCCCATTAGTCCGGCCCATGTCACATTGTCCAGACGCTCGAGGACCCCTTAATCCAGGACTCCCTCAGTAGCCCCTGAACCAGGCTTCAATGACGATGTGTCCGGCACGCAAATTATCTTCGGCATTGCAAGGTGGGTTCCCCCTCCGAATACTCCAAAGCAGCCTTCGAACATAGGAAACGTGTCCCGTTCTGCAAAACAAATACCACACACAACCGCAGAGAGTATAATATTGCACGAGTCCAATCTACTGACAACTTTTTGTAGCGTGACATCACGTCACCACCCGTTATTATTTCAAACTGTTTTTTAGCCCGCCACTCCATGTTTTGAGATGCGGTTTCATTGGCACGTCTTGTCAAAGCAGAGATCGTGTCCCGTTATTATGGGATTCTCATCAATACGGGCGTGGGTAATCCAACCGTGCCGTCTGCATGACCCTTGGGGAATAGGCAAGTTTTAAGGCGAGTGGGGAGGCGCTTGATATTCACTGCCTTTATAAGGAGATAAGGATTCCATTCTTTCACCCACGCCTTCTCTCTCTCTCTCCGCCCCTCCCATTCTCGAGCTCCAGCGCCCAAGTTCTCATCTTTTCTGCCCCAAAAAGCACCCCGACCATGTACGGATTGTCGGCGTTCTGGGAACGGGGGTACCCAGACTTGCCTGCCTGCGGCCTGCGGCGTGGCTCAAGGGGTGGACTAGCACGGCCCATCTTCATCAGCACAAGCTCAAGACCCTCGCGAGGGCCAAGCCTCGCGGGGCGGACGACAGGAAGCCTCCTCAGGCACGGCCTCATCAGGCTGGCTCCCGAGGAGGCGGAGAGATCAAGGTGGGGTACCTCATGAGGTGCCCATGCCGCAAGCCATGACGACCAAGGGCACCGGTGAGGCGCCCGGCCAGCAGTTGTCCTCCTTTCCTCTTTGGTGCAAAGGAGCAAGCGCAGCGAGAGCATCAAGCAAAGGCATCCGTTTCATGCAACAAGACCAAGACCGTCGCAACAGCAGGAAGGAAGTCATCGTGGAGCCCAAGCCGGCGTCACCACCAGAGCCTTTGACAGGCGAGGACCAACTTTAGTTAGGATAAGTGTACTAGATGTTCCCCTTCAAAATGGCCAATTGTTGGCACCCTTCCCGCTCAATATTTGGGAAGAGGCCCAGGGCCTCTGCCTATAAATAGGACTAGCCACCCACAGGGTAGAGGCAGCTAGATGGGATCCTGATCTGGAATCAGCAGAGAGAGAGAGAGAGCGAATGAACTCCCCCTAGCAGTTCATCACACCAGCCAAGAACAGACCCTTGCGAGGCTCTTCTTCCTTGTATTTTTCATCATCAGCCCAAGAGGCAATCCACCACACCACACACTGGAGTAGGGTGTTACACCATAATGGTGGCCCGAACCAGTATAAACCCTGTGTCTCTTGTGTTGTTCCTTTCATAGTTTAGATCCTAGCGAGACGGCAAGGTGCGGGCAGGTAGAGGGCGAGATCTCCGCGCGCACCCAAGTGTTCGAACCTAGAGGGTCTGCTGGAACCCGAAATCCGACATTTGGCGCGCCAGGTAGGGTCTTGCGGAGCTTCCCTTCCGCCGACCGCTCTCCGCCGACACGCGACTCGCCTGCGATGAGCAGCGCGCCCGCCCGCTCCGATCGCCCGGCCTTGGTGAGGACCGAGGGCTCTGAGCCTTGGCCCTAGCCTTGCGACAAGTCTGCGGTGGCGGACAAGTTCAAGCCGGAGACGCCGCGCCATAACGGCACAACAACTGATCCGCTGGCCTTCTTCTTTGGCGTCTGAGGAGGCCATCCTCGAAGCGGGAGGCGGCATTTACGTGGTCATGGCTAACTGGCTTCCCATGGCCCTCACCGACGCCCCGCGCATGTGGCTGCTCCACCTACCGGCGGCTTCCGTGGCCTCTTGGGAAGAGCTGCGCAACCTCTTCCTCGCCTAGCACACTGCGCTGGCGCCCCCGGTCGTTGCGACTCTCCTGGGCGGCTCGCAGGCGACACCTTCAGGCCACCACGTCAAGCCATTCGTCCGCCAGGTCGGCGCTGCCTCCACGTGGCAGGGGGCTCCCCCAGGTTGGTCGGCGCCCAAGGCCGATCTGGCCTTCAGCTCGGAGGACCACCCCTCCAACTCAGCCTGCTCGGGCGCGCTCCCAATGCTGTGCACCCCCACCATCTGCCCAGTGGGCGTGCAGACTCTCATCGACGGCGGCGCGGGCCTCGGCGTGCTCTCGGTTGAAGCCTTGACCTCCTCCACATACCACCGGAGCGGCTTACCAGCCGGCCCTTCTTGGGCGTCGGGGGCGGGTCATCCAGCTCCCTGGGGCAGATCCGTCTCCCGGTAACCTTCGACACCTACGACAACTTCCGCACGGAGCTAATCGATTTCGACATCGCCCCCATCGGCCTCCCATACAACGCCATCCTCGGCTACCCAGCCTGGCCGATTCATGGCGGAACTCACCCAGCGTACAACCTCATGAAGATGCCGGGAACAGCAGGCGTCCTCACCGTGTCCGGACACCTTGCAAGTGCTCAAGCTCGCCTTCAAAGCGGTGGCGGCGCAGCCTGCCGACTTCGAGCATCCCTTGAGCACAAAGGGGGCTGCGCCCGGCCAAGAAGAAGCGATTGTTCACCCAAGACAAAGCAGAAACTAAGCGAATCTTTGGTGGACGAGGACGGATCCTCTAACGCCACCTTCACCATAGGCGCCAACCTCGAGCCCGAGCAGGAGGAGGCCCTGGTTAAGTTCCTGCGTGCAAACGAGAAGGTATTCGTATGGGAGCCTGATCAGCTGGCGGGATCCCTAGAGGCATAATCGAGCACCACCTCAACGTGTGCCCCAATGTCCGCCCCGTGAAGCAGAAGGCAAGGCGGCAGTCCACTGAAAAGCAGGCTTTCATCGTCCAAGAGACCCGCAAGTTGGAAGCTGCAGGGGTCATTTGTGAGGTCCGATACCCGGATTGGTTGGCCAACCCAGTCGTCGTGCCAAAGAAAGGGGGGAAGGAACGTATGTGTGTCGACTTCACCAACCTCAACAATGCCTGCCCACAAGATCCGTTTCCGCTCCCTCGCATCAATCAGATCATCGATTCCACCGCCGAGTGTGACCTATTATGTTTCTTGGATGCCTTCTCTGGGTATCACCAGATCAAGATGGCGGTAGAAGATGTGGAAAAAACGGCTTTCCTGACCCCGTGTGGGGTGTACTGCTACACATGCATGTCGTTCGGGCTGTGCAACGCATGGGCGACCTTTCAGCGGCTGATGCACATCACCTTGGGCCCGCAGCTCGGGAAGAATGTCGAGGCTTACGTCGATGACATTGTGGTGAAGTCTCGTGAGGCCAAAACCCTGATACAAGACCTGGAGGAAACCTTCGCGAGCCTCAATGCAGTGAACCTGCGGCTCAACCCGGAGAAGAGTGTGTTTGGGGTCCCCTCGGGCAAGCTCTTGGGCTTCCTCGTGTCCCACCGAGACATTGAAGCTAACCCAGAAAAGGTCAAGGCGGTCGAGGACATGAGCCCGCCAAAGACCCTCAAAGAAATGCAGAAGCTCACCGGGCGCGTGACAGCACTAGGACGCTTCATCTCCAAGTTGGGGGAGCCAGCACTGCCTTTCTTCCAGTTGATGAAGAAAAAGGGGCCCTTTGAATGGACTGGAGAGGCCGACAAAGCGTTCCAAGATCTCAAGAGGTACCTAACCAGCCCTACGGTAATGGTGGCCCCGCGCCCTCAGGAACCCCTGGTGCTCTACCTTGTAGCCACTCCCTACTCCGCCTGCGCAGCCCTGGTGGCGGTTAGGGAGGAGCGTCGGACCAAAGCCACGGCGGCTGACCGGGTCAAGGCGAAGCAGGATCAAGGAAGATCCACAGAGACCACTACCGCAGCCGAGAAGGACCAGCTGCCGCATGGAAATGCACTCGGGACAGAAGAGACCCCTCCCCCTGGCGACCAGCCGCTGGAGGCTCCACTGTCTCAGGGGGCGCCACGGTCTCCGAAGGGCGCCATCGACACCAGCACTCCCAACCTCGTTGAACACCCTATGTACTTCGTCAGCACAGTGTTGCGGGACGCGAGGGCGCGGTACCCCATGCCTCAGAAACTCCTCCTCGCGCTATTGGTGGCCTCGCACAAGCTGCGACATTATTTTCAGGGCCACCCCATCAAGGTTGTCTCAGCGTACCCCTTGGAAAGGGTGCTCAGGAGCCGTTACTCAGCCGGAAGAGTCGCTGAGTGGAACATTGAACTTCAAGCGTTTCAGCTCAAATTCAGCACAGCCAGAGTCATCAAGGGGGGCGCCTTGGCAGATTTCGTGGCAGAATGGACAGAGGCGCCGGGCCTCAAGGCTGATGAGGATCGATCCCTCTCCCCGGGAAGCGAGGCGCCGGACGGTTGGGTCATGTACTTCGACGGGGCGTTCTCCAGGCACGGCGCGGGGGCTGGTGCGGTGCTTATATCTCCTACTCAAGACAAGCTCTACTACGTCGTGCAGCTCTGTTTCCAGCACGGAGAAAAGGTCTCCAACAACATAGCAGAATATGAAGGCCTAATAGCAGGCCTAGAGGCCGCGGCTGCCCTAGGAGTGAAGCACCTTACCATCAAGGGTGATTAACAACTCCTCGTCAACTTCTCCAACAAGGTATACGAGCCGAGGGATGAGCACATGGAAGCCTACCTTGCGGAGGTCCGCAGGATGGAGAAGCAGTTCTGGGGGCTGGAGTTGCAGCATGTGCCCCGTGGCACCAATCAAGAGGGCGACGACATCGCCAAACGAGCATCCAGGCGGCTACCTCAGGAGCCTGGCGTCTTCGAGGAGCGGCTCTTCAAGCCCTCGGCCACGCCATCACTGTGAGCGTGGTGCAGCCTCGGGAGGAGCTCCCCACCGCGAGCCTCGGGAGCCCGGTGCAGTGGCCCGGCCTCGGGAGGCCTTTGCTCTTGTGATGGAGCCTCAAGAGGGGTGCTGGATCACAGAGCTCCGGAGCTACTTGAAGCAAGGGACCTTGCCAGAGAAGGAGGAGGAAGCAGAACGTGTGGCGTGGCAAGCCACAGCATACTGCATCAGGGATGGAGAGCTCTACCGGAGGCGACCGAATGATGTGTCCCTACGCTGCATCTCCAGGGAGCAAGGGAAGGAACTGCTGGCGGATATACACGGTGGAGACTGTGGGCACCATTCATCATCGCGGACCCTCGTTGGCAAGGCGTTCCGCAGCGGATTCTATTGGCCCACTGCGCTCAATGATGCCGTCGAACTGGTGAAGGCTTGCGAGGCCTGCCAATTCCATGCCAAGCAGATCCATCAGCCGGCGGGAGGTCTGCAAACTATACCCCTCTCGTGGCCATTCATAGTGCAGGGCTGGATATCCAGGCCCATTTCCTCGGGCGCCGAGGGCTATCGCTACCTCTACGTCACCGTGGACAAGTTCACCAAGTGGGCTGAAGTGGAGGCCGTCCGCACCATCCCCGCGGGTTCTGCGGTCAAGTTCATCAAGGGCAACGTGAGCCGGTTCGGGGTGCCGAACCGCATCATCACCGACAACGGTTCGCGATTCACCAATAACCTCTTCAAAGCGTCTTGTGCTAACCTTGGGATGCGGTATGCTACGCTTCATGCTGGCGCACCCACGAGCAACGGTCAGCCGGCGGGTTAACGCGGAGGTCTTGAGAGGCCTCAAGACCAGGACATTCAAGAAGAAGCTGGAGGCCTGCGGCAGAGGTTGGTACGACGAGCTTCAGTCCGTGTTGTGGTCCATCCCCACGACCGCGACCAAGCCAACTGGCGAGACCCCGTTCTTCCTGGTCTATCGAGCTGAAGCAGTCCTCCCTCACGAGGTCAGACGTCGTTCCGCACGGGTCCTGGCGTTCGACGAGGCGCAGCAGGACGCCATGCGGGGGACGGACCTCGTGCTGGGGGAGGAGCATCGTCGGGAAGCCGCGCTGCGAGCGGCAAGATACCAACAAGCGCTACGGCGATACCACTGCCGCCACATCCGCCCCATGACTCTCGAGGTAGGAGACCTCGTGCTCAGTGAGTTCTCTCGAGGAGGGACTGCATAAGCTCTCTCCCATGTGGGAGGGCCCGTTCAAGGTTGTTCATGTTTCCTGGCCCGGCTCCGCGTGCTTGGAGACTCAGGAGGGGCTGCCCGTCCAGAACGCGTGGAACATCCAGGACCTCCGGAGGTTTTACCCCTAAAAAGGCCCAGAGCCTGTGAAGAAGGCGAACGCCTGTGAAGCCGTTGCGTCTTGGAAAAGGCCCAGAGCCTGTGAAGAAGGCGAACGCCTGTGAAGCCGCCGCGTCTTGGAAAAGGCCCAGAGCCTGTGAAGAAGGCGAATGCCTGTGAAGCCGCTTCATCTTGGGAAAGGCCCAGAGCCTGTGAAGAAGGCGAATGCCTGTGAAGCTGTTGCGTCTTGGAAAAGGCCCAGAGCCTGTGAAGAAGGCGAATTCCTGTGAAGCTGTTGCGTTTTGGAAAAGGCCCGGTGCCTTTGAAGAAGGCAAGCGCCTGTGAAGTTCATCTTTCTGAAAAAGGCCCAGAGCCTGTGAAGAAGGCCAATGCCTGTGAAGCTCGCCGCCCGTGACACTCTCACGTAATAATGAGTTGGGGCTGTACACGCCCCGGAGTCTCAGGCGCCCGGCCTCGGGCCCTAGGGCTCCCTCCACGCCCATGATGGCAGCACTTAGCTCCGCGCTGGTGAGAAGACGTCGAAGACTAGATTAGGTGTCGGGCGCGGCTTTTCTCATTTGCTTTCTGCAGTTGGCTTGTTCATTCCCATTTGAAGTTTTATTGAAGTTGTTGCCATCTTTGGCTTGTGACTCCTTGCCTTTCCGCTCTCCTGCCTCAATTTCTCTCGCGCAAGTCTTGCGAGGGAGCTGCGCGGGCACCCTCGCGAGCGTTTTCTGCCCTTATCGTTTGAGGCTTCCTTAACCGGGTCCACTACAGGAGCACCCCTCCAGTCCGTGCCCCACGGGCACCGCGACACGAACACATGACCTGGGTCGGTCGCCTCCACAACTGAGGCCGGGAGCTACCTCTCCAGACTAACCTTCACAGGACATGAAGCGTTCGACGAGGCCTTGGCCTCGGGAAGCAAAGGCCACGACAGGTGAGGGAGTCCTGGACTAGGGGGTGTCCGGATAGCCGAACTATCATCTTTGGCCGGACTCCTAGACTATGAAGATACAAGATTGAAGACTTCGTCCCGTGTCCGGATAGGACTTTCCTTGGCGTGGAAGGCAAGCTTGGCGATCTGGATATGTAGATCTCCTACCATTGTAACCGACTGTGTAACCCTAACCCTATTCGGTGTCTATATAAAGCAAAGGGTTTTAGTCCGTGGGGACGAACAACAATCATACCATAGGCTAGCTTCTAGGGTTTAGCCTCTACGATCTCGTGGTAGATCTACTCTTGTACTACCCATATCATCAATATTAATCAAGCAGGAGTAGGGTATTACCTCCATCGAGAGGGCCCGAACCTGGGTAAAAACATCATGTCCCTTGTCTCCTGTTACCATCCGCCTAGGCATGCAGTTCGGGACCCCCTACCGAGATCCACGGTTTTGACACCGACATTGGTGCTTTCATTGAGAGTTCCCACAATGCGTCACCTATAGGCCCGATGGCTCCTTCAATCATTAGCAACGACGCAGTCCGGTGAGACTTTTCTCCCGGACAGATCTTCGTGATTCGGTGGCTTTGCACGGCCAGGCCAATTCGCTAGGCCATCTGGAGCAGATCGAAAGCTACGCCCCTGGCCATCAGGTCAGCTTTGGAAGCTTGAACTATACGGCCGATGTCCGCGGAGACTTGATCTTCGACGGATTCGAGCCACAACCGAGCGTGCTGCACTGTCTCGATCTGTACGATCTAGCTCTGCCGCCGAATAGTACCCTGGAGGCTGCACCAGTACCCGCTCCGACCCTTAATCCGGAGCTGGTTTCGCCGATCGAGGACGGTTGGTTGGACACCGCCTCGGGGGCTGAAATCTCCACGGTGATTGAGCCGAACACCATCCCTGTCCTTCACGAAGCTCGTGACTCCCAGGTGCCGGACTCCTTCCCAGACTCCGAACCTCCCGCGCCCCTGCCAGTCGAATCCGACTGGGCGCCGGTTATGGAGTTCACCGCCGCGGACATCTTTCAGCACTCGCCCTTTGGCGACATCCTGAATTCACTAAAGTCTCTCTCTTTATCAGGAGAGCCCTGGCCGGACTATGGTCAGGAAGGTTGGGATGCGGACGACGAAGAAATTCAACGCCCACCCACCACCCACTTTGTAGCCACTGTCGATGATTTAACCGACATGCTCGACTTCGACTCAGAAGACATCAAGCTGTATGGACGGCGATCTTTGAGGCGACCAAGAACCAGCGCCCTGAGGCCTTTGGAAGGCCACCTCGTCATATGACATATATATGGTGGACATCCCAAAAGATGGGAATGGCGATGGAACGGCGGAGGATGACCCCTCCAAGAAACAACCCAAGCGTCGACGTCAGCGGCGCCGCTCTAAATCCCGCCACAGTAAAAACGGCAATTCTGGCATGGGAGATAATAATACCCCGAACAGTGCCGAAGACGACCCCCTCCAGCAGGACTCAGCGCAGGAGGAGGGAGAAGCAAGTCCACACGACAGTGCGGCAGAAAGAGAGGTAGAGGACGATAATTATGCGGCTCCCTCCAAAGATGAGGCAAGCCTCGACGACGACGAATTTGTCGTGCCTGAGGATCCCGCCGAACAGGAGTGTTTTAAACGCAGGCTCATGGCCACGGCAAGCAGCCTCAAGAAAAAGCAGCAACAGCTTAGAGCTGACCAAGACCTGCTAGGCAGCGGATGGGTGAAGTCCTTGCGGCGAAGAGTATGAACTCGAGCGCCCCTCAAAGCTACCCCAAGCGCAGGCCGTTGCCTCGATTAGAGGAGGAAGCACCCACGTCACCAAAGCACACGACATGGCAGACCGGCCACCCCGTGGCCGCGACAGAGAAGCCTCTCGGCCCTCCGCTCAAGCCACACCCCGACGCCGCTCAAAAAGTACCAAGGCACGAGAAAACGCGCCGGACTTGCGAGATATATTGGATGATAAGGAAAAGCATACAAGATCGATCTACAGATCGCGTGGGCGCCCAACGACTCAGGATGATTACCATTACGCCGGATACAGCAAACCCGGCCAGGCCGAACATAGTAGACAAAGCTCATATGAGTTACGTCGTGATATAGCCCAATACAGAGGCGCCGCACACCCACTATGCTTCATAGATGAAGTAATGGATCATCAAATCCCTGAGGGCTTCAAACCCGTAAACATCGAATCATACGATGGTACCACAGATCCAGCGGTCTGGATCGAGGACTATCTCCTCCATATCCACATGGCCTGCGGTGATGATCTAATTGCCATCAAATACCTCCCAATCAAGCTTAAAGGACCAGCTCGGCATTGGCTCAACAGCTTGCCGAGAGTCAATCGGTTGTTGGGAAGACACGAAGCCGCATTCCTTGATAACTTCCGGGGCACATATGTGCGACCACCGGCGCCCGATGACCTTAGCCATATAATTCAGCAGCGGAAGAATCGGCGGACAATTACGGGCCAGCGGTTCCTAACAAAGAAAAATCAGATCGTCGATTGTCCGGGATGCGGGCGCTAGCAGCCTTCAAACACAACATCCATGACGAGTGGCTAGCCCGGCACCTAGGACAGAAAAGCCGAAATCCATGGCAGCCCTCACCACACTCATGACCCGCTTTTGCGTGGGAGAGGACAATTGGCTAGCTCGAAGCAACAACTTGGCCAAACACCACAGTAGTTCGGATACCAAGGACAACAATGGCAGGTCGGGTCGCAATAAGCATAAACGCCCGCGTGCGGTGACAATGCTGAAGATACGACAGTAAATGCCGGATTCAGAGGCTCTAAACCCGGCCAGTGGAAGAAGTCATTCAGAAAAAATTACCGAGGGCCCGTCCAACTTGGACCGAATACTCGATCGCTTGTGCCTGATACATGGCACCCCCGAAAAACCAGCCAACCACACCAACAGGGATTGTTGGGTGTTCAAGCAAGCAGGCAAGCTAAGCACCGAAAACAATGACAAGGGGCTGCATAGAGATGACGAGGAAGAGCCCCGACTGCCGAACAATAGAGGACAGAAGGGCTTTCCCACACAAGTGCGGACGGTGAACATGATATATGCAACCCACATACCCAAAAGGGAGCAAAAGCGCGCACTAAGGGGACGATATCTGTGATGGAGCCACGCCCGAAGTTCAACCCATGGTCTTCCTGCCCGATCACCTTCGATCGAAGGGACCACCCCACTAGCACCCGTCATGGCGGTTTTGCCGCATTGGTTCTTGAGCCAATTATTGATGGATTTCACCTCACCAGAGTCCTGATGGACGGCGGCAGCAGCCTGAACCTGGTCTATCAGGATACAGTGCGCAAAATGGGCATAGACCCGTCAAGGATCAAACCCACAAAGACGACCTTTAAAGGCGTCATTCCAGGTGTAGAGGCCAATTGTACAGGCTCGATTACACTCGAAGTGGTCTTGGATCCCGGATAACTTCCGGCGAAGAGTTAATCTTCGACATAGTCCCATTCGCATGGCGGCTATCACGCGATTGCTTGGACGAACCGCATTTGCAAAGTTCAATGCGGTGCCGCACTACGCATATCTCAAGCTCAAGATGCCAGGCCCTCGAGGAGTAATCACGGTCAATGGAAACACTGAACGCTCTCTCTGAACGGAGGAGCACATGGCGGCCCTCGCGGCGGAGGTGCAAAGCAGCCTCTCACAGCAATTCTCGAGTCCGGCTATTAAACGTCCGGCCACCGTCAGCGCCGCCGAGTAACCTACAACAAGACCGCCCTAGCACGATCGAAGCAGCGTAGCAATCCGGCCCCAACCCCAGCCCTCGCGAAACTGCGAAGCCAGTACTACGCGTACATAACTACGCTCTGGAGATACCATGGGCCTAAGGGGAGGGGCACGACCACGGCATGCCCAGAATGCGGCTAGACCGCACTAGGGGCTCCCGTTTGTGTCATTCCTTTTTTTCTCTTTTTTTTTACTTTCAGGACTCTGTTCTCCAGAAGCCCTGTCCGGCATTTGCGCCGAATACACGATGCAACAGCCAGGGAAGCAGAAAACTGCGTCGAGTGTCCAGGTGGTCTCTATAACGAGCAGTATACCTGTTTTACATACCACACATAAACTTACCCCACGGAAGAGGACATGTCAAAACTCCCATACCTTGCTTATCGCACAATTTGTATCGTTATGCTTTTATTTGCAGTTTCTTTTTAATAACCAATATATAGCTCTTGCCTATTATTGCATTCTTTCCCATTATATATGTTCATTTATGACATTGCGCAACCCATTACAATTTAGTACGGCCAATACACCGAGGGCTTATGTACCCCAAAAACATGGTGTGACAAGTCCGAACACTTTCACAAGTGCGGCACCCGAAATTATAGCATTATATGCATCGGCTCCGAATCATGTCTTGGGTCAATAGTTGGGTTTGCTGGCTCCCATGTTTTGGTACCTTACGTTCCGTTATATCGGCTAAGGTAGCTGGGAGAACCACTGCGATTGTGCCCGGTTGAGCTGGGTTGAGCACCTCTGTGGAGAAAGCTAAAACTGACCGTCATGATAGGCGAGAGCGATTCGCTGTTCGAGAGGTTTTTTCGGTCCCTAAAGACTTATGCCGCTTAGGCGAGGAGTCGACATTGTCCGACCAAAGGCGTAGATAGCGCCCGAACTCGGTCTTCCGAATACCAGGGGCTTCGCCGAAATTTAAAATTATAGAATTCTATGGCTAAGTGAGAGTGTTCAAGCACTATAAGTCCGGTTGCCTTGTTCGTTGCGTTGAGCGCCTCCCTCGAAGGACCCAAGAATGGGAACAAGAGCTCTCAAGTTTATCCCGAACAACCCAGCACCCGTGGCATGGGGGCTGAAGCCAACGACTTGCCATCGCTCAAATTTGATAAACGGCCGCACAGAAGGTAATATTTTAAATTCACAAGTGTTGCTTAGCGCATATGAACAAGTTTTCAGCGTACAGGATAACAAATGCGGGTCTATTCAAAAATTACATCTTTGGAGCATTCACCCGCTATAAGGCGGGCACCCTTCATGACGCCCTCATAATACATTTCGGGCTTGCGATGCTCCTTGCCCTTCGGTGGCCCGTCCGTCACAAGCTTCTCCACATCCAGCTTGCCCCAATGCACTTTAGCATGGGAAAGGGCCCGACGGGCACCTTCAATGCAGGCGGAGCGCTTGATGACGTCAATCCATGGACATGCGTCCACCAGCTGCCGCACTAGCCCGAAGTAGCTCGCAGGCATGGCTTCCAATGGCCACAGCCGAATTATGAGGCCCTTCATGGCCTGGTCGGCGACCTTGTGGAGCTCGACCAGCTGCTTCAGCTGGTCGCTGAGGGGCATCGGATGTCCGGCCTCAGCATACTGAGACCAGAACACCTTTTCCGTCGAGCTCCCCTCCTTGGCGCGGTAGAACGCAGCAGCATCAGACACACTACGGGGCAGATCTGCGAATGCTCCTGGAGAGCTCCGGATTCGGGTAAGTAATAGGTAATTCACTTTCACATGCTTGCTTTGCATAAAGAATGCCTTACCCGCCGCTATCTTCTTTAATGATTCAATTTCTTGGAGGGCTTTTTGGGCTTCGGCCTTAGCAGCTTTGGCGCTCTCAAGAGCCGAGGCGAGCTCGGACTCTCGAGTCTTGAGTCACGCTCCAAACTCTCGTGTTTTTCCACGAGCACAGAGCTCTTGCCGCACCTCCTCCACCGCGCCTCCTTCTTCTCTCGCTCAGTGCGCTCATGCCGCTTTGCTTTCGGACGCGGACACCGCTTCCTTCAGGGTCGCCACCTCGTTCGTGGCCCCTACAATACCCACATTATTCCTGTCATTTTTTGCAACCGAATCCTTTCTATAAGGTATTTCTTTAACAAGGTATTACTTACCTTCCTTGTCCTCGAGCTGCTTCTTGGCAAGGCCGAGCTCGTTCTCGGACCGCTCGAGGTTCTGCTTCAATGCAGTGACCTCCATGATCGGTCTTGGCGAGAGGTCACCAGCGCAGCCTGCATTCGCATATTGACATACTTATGTTAGACTCCTGCATATATTTTTTTTAGATCCTTAGTCCGGCTTTTCTTTCCGAACACCGAACTAAGCATCAGGGGCTACTGTCTATGCGGTAATATTTTTACATACTCTAAGCTTACCTCAAAGCCTGTTAGAAGGCTGGTATAGGCTTCAGTCAGCCCGCTCTTGGCGGATCGAACTTCTGGATCACCACACTCATAACAGGCGGTGCTCCTCCTCGATGGAGGCTGTTAAGCGCCTCCGATGCATCCGGTGCCTCCGGTTGGGACGGAGGACACGGCGTCTTACCCTTCCTCTGAAGGGGCCGCTTCTTGAACTGGCCGAAGGTTCCGGTATGGGGTCCGGACAAGGGTCGGGCTTAGAGCCCCTGGGGGTCTCGCCCCCCTCGCGCCTGGAGTCCGGGAGGCTGCCTTGCGGCGCCTCCCGCGCCACCTCCTCTTGACCAGGCCCCCCTCGGGGCCCCACCTCAGCGTCGTCCGCAGCGTGAGGTGAGGAGGCGCCAAGTGAAGTACTCTCCACTTCCAGGCGAATTGAGGGACCCGCCGGAGCGGCGAAGCTGGTCCTTAAGGCGGCCTTTGCATGATTGTTCAGCATTAGAGAACACTATGCAATGAAAAAAGCCATGGGTATCCGGACACTTACGATCTCGCCAGGGCTTGGCCCTTGTTGGCCTCCTCCTCGTCGTTGTCGGCGTTGGTGGAGAAGTCCGGAGGAAGGGTCCTTCCCTTCTTGGACCCTCCGGCCTCCCGGTTAGGCGGCCTTCCTTTTCTTCTCTTCCCCCACTGGGGGAGAGGCTTCTTTTTCCTCCTCCTCTTCCTCAGAGGAGGATCCCGCCTTAGGGTTGTCGGGCGATGAGTCCGACAGCCCCTGGCGCCGGGAGCTCCTTCGAGTTCCCGTGGCCTTCTTCTTGGCCTTCTTCTCCGGCACCACGTGAGGTGCCGAGCCAGAGCCCCTGGTCAATCGGGCGTCCACTGGTCTTCGGCAAAGGGGCCGGACAGTTAATCTGTCCGGACGTCTTCAGCCAGTCCCTGTCAAAAGGTTAGGGAGTTTTAGATCCCGCATAGAGTCAAACTATGAAAAAGAGTCCCATAAAGGGTAAAATAACTTACATCACTGGCTTGACGCTGCGAGCTGAATCCGCGATCTTGATGGCGGATGTAGAGCCTCGGCGCCTTGAACAGCACCTTCCGGGCATCTTCGTCCATAGTGTCAAGAGCCTTTTCAGAGTTGGGTGCTGTCCGGATCGAACTCCCACAATTTGAAGGCCCGTTGTTGGCATGGGAGAATCCGCGGATGAGCATCACACGGATAACGTTGACAAGCCTGAGATTCTTGTCCGCTGTGTTTCGGATGCAGGTTTGGAGTCCGGATAGCTCGTCCGAATCACCCACGGCAGGCCCGTCTCTTTCCATGATGTGAGCAGCGTGGGAAGCCAGATCGAATTCGGGGCCGCCGCCTATTGAGAGTCGCGGCTCGGTGATGTAGAACCACCCGATTGCCACCCCTTTATGGTCTCCACAAAGGATCCCTCGAGCCATAGGACTTTGGCCATCTTGCCAACCATGGCGCCTCAAGACTCGCTTGGTGGCCGCCCACTACCTTCGACTGACATTGAAGATCTTCAGCCATAAGCGAAGTGGGGCTGGATGCAGAGGAAGGCCTACGCACCTGACGATAAACGCCGAGATGTTGAGGATAAAGTTCGGGGCCGATTCGTGGAAATCCAGGCCGTAGTAGAACATGAGCTCCCGGACAAATGGGTGAAGTGGAAAACCTAGTCCATGGAGGAAGTGGGTGAGAACACCACCCTCTCATGGGGCCTGGGGTGGGAATGAGCTGCCCTCGTCGGAGTAGCCGCATGCTGTGATGTCGCTGGACAAGTATCCGCCTTCCGCAGCTTTGATGTGCCCCTCCGTGACGGAGGAGGCCATCCACCTGCCTCCCGCTCCGGACATAGTTGGAGAAGGTTGAGGTGGGGTGTCTTGGACTTAGGCGCTGGAGCTCGAGTCTTGTGAAATGGATGAGCAAAGGAGGAAGAAGGCATAGGTGAAAAGATGGATCCTTATCCCTTATATGGACGGACGAAGCTATCGTCCCCGCCAGCCACCGTAAAACTCGCTTATCTCCCGGTAGCCGTAATCAATGGCGCGGATGGGTTACCCATGTCTGTATTGATGAGAATCCGGAATAAGGGGGCACGATCTATGCTTTGATAAGACGTGCCAAGGAAACCACCTCGCTGAACGCTACCGAGGTGGGGACAAGAAAACGATTCGAATAAAGGCCTGGTCGTGGTGTGATGTCACGCCCTTGAGAATACGTCGGAAGATCTCATGCAAAGAATTATTCTCTCTCACGGTGGTATGTGGAACTTGTTTTGCAGAGTCGGACACTATCCTTGTATTCAAAACCTTCTATGAAGTATTCGAGGAGGAACCCGCCTTGCAATGCCGAAGACAATATGCCACCGGACTCGTCGTCATTGAAGCCTGGTTCAGGGGCTACTGAGGGAGTCCTGGACTAGGGGGTGTCCGGATAGCCGAATTATCATCTTTGGTCGGACTCCTAGACTATGAAGATACAAGATTGAAGACTTCGTCCCCTGTCCGGATAGGACTTTCCTTGGCGTGGAAGGCAAGCTTGGCGATACGGATATGTAGATCTCCTACCATTGTAACCGACTACATGTAACCCTAACCCTATTCGGTGTCTATATAAACCGAAGGGTTTTAGTCCGTAGGACGAACAACAATCATACCATAGGCTAGCTTCTAGGGTTTAGCCTCTCGATCTCGTGGTAGATCTACTCTTGTACTACCCATATCATCAATATTAATCAAGCAGGAGTAGGGTATTACCTCCATCGAGAGGGCCCGAACCTGGGTAAAACCATCGGGTCCCTTGTCCCCTTTTCCCAACCGCCTAGACGCACTTTTCGAGACCCCCTACCCGAGATCCGCCGGTTTTGACACCGACAACAGCCCCCCCCCCCCCCCCGAGCTAAGTAATTTCTACGCGCAGGCGTGTGGCACAAAGGCATAATACCGAAATGGCGGAAACAGTACGATAATTAACAGCAATAGTCCAAGCATGCCCCCGCGGGTCCCTACACTACTGTCTCTTTGTGCAGGAAAAGGAAAAAAGAACAAAACAGGCGCGACTCGCCCGACACCAACTCGCGGTGGAGACTCGAACTGCCTCCGGAGCTCAGGCAGACTCCATCTCGCGCTTCACCGAGGCGCGACGGCGGGCAGACCTGCTACCTCCCTCCAGGCGGGCGCGGCGGCGCGGAGGCTGATCACGGCCACCGCTGGAGGAGTCACTGCCTGAAGAAGAGCCGTCGAAGCTCGATGAACCCCGAGTGCCGCCGACCACGCGCGCGCTGTCGTCTTCATCGTCGCTAGGGCTGGGCCCACAGCCGCGGTCATCATTCTCAGGGCAGCACCCAGCGCGGCGACCGTCTTCCCCGAACACCCTCACATAGAGGGTGGCATCGCCGTCGAACTTGAAGTGCAGGGTGCACCGCCGTCTCAGACCAGCGAACAAGCGTTTGCAGCCGTGGAGTCGAGAACCACGCTTCTGCGCCGCAGAGACCTCCAATGAAGCCCAGGAGTCCCGGCTGCAGCAACCATCCGCTGAAGCTAGAGGCCACACAGGGCACCGCCGAAGCTTCGCCTAGGAGGAAGCAAGGAAGGCTGGAGCCGGGTGCTGGTCGGCTCCGCCGACCACACAACAAACTTCAGGCAGCACCTCTGCCGAGTGGAAGCCTTGACCTAGGGGGTCAGCGGCCGTGCGCTCCCCGATGTGCCTGCCGCCCGTCACCGCGCGGGAGATCACCTTCACGGTCGCGAGGAGCCACCATGGGAGCCACAGGGTGTTGGCGAGGATGGCCTCGACCGCGCTTGGGCGGGGGAGAGTCAGGCTCCACCTGGCGGGCCTTTCCTTTCTCCGCGGCTGAGAACCTCTTTGGCGGAGCCATGAAGAAGGAGAAGCAAGAGGGGATGGACCGGAAGGGCAGGCGTTGTCCCGTACTTATATCCGGGGAAGGTCAACCGCCGGCCTCCATGATCACAGGTATTCATGACCCGCTTTGCATGCAGGGACTTGTCAATTCGTGCAGTTGCCGAGGCGTCGTGGGGGAGCGGAGCCGCCCACGTACAATAGACTGCCACGCAACGCCCGAGGCCGCAGGCTGTTAGGGACCGCGGCGCTTCGCACTTGCCCCTTCGCTTCTCTGCTCAGCCAAGTCCAGGCGCGCCTTGGGCCCGGGGGCTACTGTCGGCGTTCTGGGAACAGGGGTACCCAGACTTGCCTGCCTGCGGCCTGCGGCGTGGCTCAAGGGGTGGCCCAGCACGGCCCATCTTCATCAGCACAAGCTCAAGACCCTCGCGAGGGGCCAAGCCTCGCGGGGCGGATGACAGGAAGCCTCCTCAGGCATGGCCTCGTCAGGCTGGCTCGCGAGGAGGCGGAGAGATCAAGGCGGGGTACCTCATGAGGTGCCCATGAGGCAAGCCATGACGACCAAGGGCGCCAGGCGGGCGCCCGACCAGCAGTGTCCTCCTTTCCTCTTTGGTGCAAAGGGAGCAAGCGCAGCGAGAGCATCAAGCAAAGGCATCCGTTTGATTGCAACAAGACCAAGACCGTCAGCAACGACAGGAAGGAAGTCATCGTGGAGCCCAAGCCGACGTCACCACGGAGCCTTTGACAGCGAGGACCAACTTTAGTCGGGGAAAAGTGTACTAGATGTTCCCCTTCAAAATGGCCAATTGTTGGCGCCCTTCCCGCTCAATATTTGGGAAGAGGCCCAGGGCCTCTGCCTATAAATAGGACTAGCCACCCACAGGGTAGAGGCAGCTAGATGGGATCCTGATCTGGAATCAGCAGAGAGAGAGAGCGAATGAACTCCCCCTAGCAGTTCATCGCACCAGCCAAGAACAGACCCTTGCGAGGCAGTTCTTCCTTGTATTGTTCATCATCAGCCCAAGAGGCAATCCACCGAACCGCACACTGGAGTAGGGTGCTACACCACAATGGTGGCCCGAACCAGTATAAACCTTGTGTCTCTTGTGTTGTTCCTTTCATACTTTAGATCCTAGCGAGGCGGCGAGGTGCAGGCAGGTAGAGGGCGAGATCTCCACGCACACCCCAGTGTTCGAACCTAGAGGGTCTATCGGAACCCGAAATCCGACACGGATATGGAGCAAAAGGCAAGTGGATGGCCTCCTCCGTCAAGGAGAAGGACAACACGAAGCTCTGAGAGGCGGGGTATTTGGCCAAGGAAATTGCCCATCGGCTTCCGGCCAAGGGACAGATCATTCCCACCCCAAAGCCCCATGAGAGGGTGGTGTTCATACCCCACTTCGTCCGCAGGCTAGGGTTTCCTCTTCACTCTTTCGTCCGAGGACTCATGTTCTACTACGCGCTAGATTTCCACGATCTAGCCCCAAACTCTTTCCTCAACATCTCGGCATTTATTGTCATGTGCGAGGCCTTCCTCCGCATCCCACCCCACTTCGGACTGTGGCTCAAGATTTTCAATGCACAGAGTGCGGAGGTGGTGGATGGCCAACACACAGAGTGTGGAGGCGCCATGGTGAGCAAGATGCCCAACGTTACATGACACAAGGGTACCTTTGTGGAAACCGTCAAAGGGTGGCAGCAACTATTGTTCTACATCACAGAGCCTCGCGACGCCACCTGGGCCTCCGCTCCCGAATTTCAGTCTGAAGCCTCGATGTGGCTCACCTCCTGGCAAGAGAAGGGCATGGACTGGTCTTTGTCGGACGAGCTGACAGCGCTTCAGACGCGCATCAGGAGCATGGTAGACAAGAACATCAAGCTTGTCAATGTGATCCAGGTGATGCTTGTTCGCCGGATCCTTCCATGCCAAAGTCGTCCTTGCCATCTATGGGAGTTCGATCCGGCCGAGCACCAGACGTTGCAATGGTTCTTCGGATCTACGCACGAAGATATCTGGAAGGTGCTCTTCAAGGCCAACGAGATGTGGCCGAAGACGACCGAGGACCGTGGGCACGACCTGGCCCATCCTGCCAGTCCGGTAAGTCTTTCGCATTTCAAGGTGTATCCTTTACTTGCTTTTTCAGGGAAGGTGCCTAAGCCTCCCTATTTATTTTTTCAGGGCTGGAGAAAGAAGGCGGAGCGAATTCAGTGTCTGGCTCCGCTACCCGAGGAACCAGCCATCCCGCTTCTGACGAAGATGCTAGTCCCGACGCCCTACCAGTCGCCGGAGAAGAAGGCCAAGAAAAAGGCCAAGGGGACCCGAAGTGGCCTCCACCGCAAGGGTGCTTCGGACGTGACGTCCGAAGACACCGAGACTCACTCCTCCGCTGCCGAGGACAATGACGAGGAGGAGGAAGAAACCAACTCCCCCTCTGAGGGGGAAGGAAGAAAAGGGCGGCCTCCACGCGTCTGGAGGCCGAGCCGTCCAAGAAGGGGAATGTCTCCCTCGCGGATAACTCTGCGTGGGACATCGATAGCAGCCCAGAGCGACGCCCCCGAGATAAGCCCTTGGCCGAATCGTGAGTACTCAAAGACCCTGACGCCTTTATATATCAACCTCTCTACTTCATAGTTTTAACATGTTGAATCATGCACTTGTAGTCCGGCTCGTTCCGACCTCGAGCGATCCTCATCTTCGGGGAATTCGCTGGAACCGAAGGTGATGGACAGCGGGTCCCTTCCGGCGGCCTCCTCTCCCAGGGCCATGGATGACATCGAGGTGTTGTCCCGAAGGATCCTAGGCTAGGGAGAGACGCAGAAGGCCGTCAGGGCGGCACCAGAGGGAGAAACCTCGGCCGCCGGACACATGGGGGAGCAAATCCTCATGGAGACTGGCGATGGGGGCCATATCCAATTTGGCCCTTAGTCAAATACTGTTCCGGAAGCCAATATGGCTCCAGATTCGGACAAGCAGCCTCCTTCAAGGAGGTGCCCCTATTCCACCGGTGACCTCTGTCCAACCAGTGGCGCCGGACACTCTAATGGAAGTGCTGCGAAGTGCTTCCATTGTTGAGGAACACCGTACCCTCATGGGTACAGTGGTTGAGAGGGTTCAGTCCATTAAGAACAGGCTGACCGAAGCCTGCACCAGCCTTCTAATAGGCTTCGAGGTAAGCAACACAATTATGTAAAGAGAATGTCACAGTATAGACAGTAGCCCCTGAGACTCCGTCCGGTGTTCGAAAAGAAAAGGCGGACAAAGGATCAAATAATTTTCACAGGAGACTAACCATACATGTCTATGTGAATAAGCAGGCGTCGTTGCTGGCTGCGACCTCCCACGCTGCCGAAGTCTCCGGACTGAAGCAGAGTCTAGAGCGGACCGAGGAAGAGCTCGGCTGTGGAAAAAAGCAGCTAGAGGACAAGCAAGGTTTGCAATGGCCTATTCAAATCTACAAAGATATGAATTGTTTCATGTTGATCACAGTATCATGATATGTCGTAGGAGCTGCGACCGAGGTGGAGACCCTCAAGGCCGCGCTGGCAAAAGCCCAGGAGAGAGCGGCGGAAGAACAATCCGTCCGCAAAAAGGACGAGGCCGGGGTTGGGGAGATCCAGCAAGAACTTCAGGACGCCGCGAAGAAATACGAGTCCTTGGAGCGCAAGATTGCGGATCAAGAGTCCGAGCTTGCTAAGCCCGCCAAAGCGCACAAGAGGCCCGGGTTGAAGCCCAGGGCGCCCTCTAGGAAATCCAAGAGGCCAAGAAAATCGCGGCGAGTAAGGCTTTTATTATGCAAAACAAGTATGTGAAGAAAAGGTATCTCTTACTAACCCGGATTTGAAGTTCTCCAGGGGCGTTTACGGATCTGCCGCGCAGTGTTTCTGACGCTGCAGAATTCTTCTGAGCCGAAGAGGGGAGGTCAACGAAGAAGCTGTTCTGGTCGCAATACCTTGCGCCAGAACATCCGGTGCCATTTAGCGATCAACTAAAACAGCTGGTTGAACTGCATAGGGTGGCCGAACTAGCCATGAAGGACTTGATAATCCGGCTGTGGCCTGCCGAAGCCATACCCAGCAGCTACTTCGGGCTCGTGAAGCAGCTGGTCAATGCCTGCCCCCGGCTTGATGCCATCAAGAGGTCGGTCTGTATCGAAGGTGAGCGGATGGCCTTCGCCCGTGTCAAGGTGTAGTGGGCGGAGATGAATGCCGTCGAGCTCGCGACCGAGGGACCGCCCGAGCGATATTTTGACGATGTCCTGGAGGGATCCCGCATTGTAGCCGAGCAATGTGCTAAGGACATTATTTTTGAATGAATACATTCATGTTATTCTGTCCTGTAGTATGAAACGGAGTTGATATGTAATATAATGCTTGTTTATTTTTTGAAATTTTACCTCCTGTGTGTCCGTTTTTATTAAATCTGAGAGTTGGCCAGTCGTCGACTTCAGCCCCCACGTAGGTAGTATGGGGGTGTTCGGGATGGAATCTAAACAGTCTTGATCCAAAGGTTTGTTCCTTGAAGGAAGTGTTTAGTGCAACGAACCAGGTAATCGGACTATGTGGCTTTATCACCCTCACTTAGCCATAGGAGTTTGACAATAGAAATTTAGGCGCAGCCCCTAGTATTCGTGAGTCCAAACTAGGGTGATGTAAACACCTGATCGGGTAAAGACCGATTAAATGCATAATCTTGGAAAAAATCACAAAAGATTTGTAACCCCGAACAGTGACCGGCTCATGCTTTGCATCATAATGATCGATTTGACTTTCTCTCTACTGAGGTGCTCATCCGGATAAACCAGGACACAATCGCAGTAGTTCTCCCTTTACTACCCTAGCCGATATAGCGGAACATAAGGTGGTAAGCACAGGAGCCGGGCAACCCAACTATTGACTAAAGACATGATTCGGAGCCAATGCATATAATGCTAAATTCGGGGTGCCAAACTATACTGCAAAAAGTGTTCGGACTTTGTTGTCGTAGTATGGGGCGTAATGAGGCCCCTGGGGAATTAAGGCGTACCAAAGTGTACGGGTGCAATTGATAAGATTATCAAGAAAAAATGAAGTAGTAAGCTAGTGCCGCAGAAGTTGGGCCGCAAACTATTTCCATTATAGTTTGATTAATACGTCAAAGCATATTTTTACAAGTAGTGCGATAAGCAACAGGGCTATTTAACATGCCATGGCCAAGGGAGAGCTGCGTGCGTGTCCTGAAAACAGTTAGGGTGATCGTCAAAAAGACCACCTGGAGATTCCCGTATACGTCGATGCTTCTCTCCGTCTTGGTATATCTATCCTTCGAAAGGACCAATGATCAGGCCATCAGGAAGGGCCTGTGGAAAATAAACTTGAAAAGGATGAAAAATAAAAAGTGAAAGTATGTGTGTCCAGGGGAGGTCGAGCCGTTATATGGACCACAATCTAGTGATGCCTCCGTCTATGCCCATGGTATTTTAAGTGCGTAGTTATGTAAGCATGGTACATATGCCGCCATTTGGCCGGGACAGAGATGGAGGCCGGATTGCTAGTCTAACTCCTGATGAGCCGGACTGTTATGCTGCGGAGTAGTCCGTATTCATTTGGTAGTGTCCGAGAGATTGGTCACTGAATTAATATTCTGCTTGGTGAGGCCGCTCTGCACTTCCGCTGCCAGGGCCGCGGTGTGCTCTTTAGTACGGAGGGAGTGGTCCGTGTTTCCATTAACTGTTATGACACCGCGTGGACCAGGCGTCTTGAGCTTGAGATAAGCATAGTGTGGCACCGCATTGAATCGAGCAAATGTGGTTCGTTCGAGCAGTGCGTGATAGCCACTTCGGAAGGGGACGATATCGAAGATCAACTCTTCGCTTCTAAAGTTGTCCGGGGATCCAAAGACAACCTCCAGTGTGATTGAGCCCGTACAGCGGGCCTCTACAACTGGTATGACTCCTTTAAAGGTAGTTTTTGTGGGCTTGATCCTTGAGGGATCGATGCCCATTTTGTGTACTGTATCCTGATAGAGCAGGTTCAGGCTGCTGCCGCCGTCCATGAGGACTCGCGTGAGATGGAATCCATCAATGATTGGATCGAGGACCAGTGCGGCTGAACCGCCATGACGGATACTGGTAGGATGGTCACTGCGATCGAAGGTGAGCGGGCAGGACGACCATGGGTTGAACTTTGGGGCGACTGGCTCCATCGCGTGGATGTCCCTGAGCGTGCGTTTGCGCTAACTCTTGGGGATATGGGTAGCATATATCATGTTCACCAGTTTAACTTGGGGGGGGGGGGACTTCTTCTGTCCTCTTGTGTTCGGCGGACAGGCTCCTCACCGTCGTCCTCGCTTTGCAACCCCTTCCCCTTGTTTTCGGCATTTAACTTGTCGGCCTATTTAAAAACCCAACAGTCTCTGTTGGTATGATTGGCTGGTTTATCAGGGGTGTCGTGGATCTGACATGGGCAATCGAGTATGCGGTCCAAGCTGGATGAGCCCGGATTGTTTCTTTTATATGGCTTCTTCCGCTGGCCGGACTTGGAGTCGCTGAATCTGGCGTTGACTGTCGTGTCATCAGTGTTGTCACCGCTGCTTCGACGCTTGTGTCTGTTGCCTCGTGGCTTGCTGTTGCTATTTCTGGCTTCAGAGGTGCTAGGTTCACTTGAATTATTATTGCTACGGGCTAGCCAGCTACTTCGCCCATGCAAAAGCGGGTCATGAGTGCCGTGAGGGCTGCCATGGACTTCGGCTTTTCCTGGCCGAGGTGTCGGGCGAGTCATTCGTCGCGGATGCTGTGCTTAAAGGCTGCTAGGGCTTCGGCATCCGGAGAGTCGATGATCCGGTTCTTTTTAGTTAAGAACCTAGTCCAGAATTTCCTGGTTGACTCTCCGGGCTGTTGAACTATGTGACTTAAGTCATCGGCATCCGGAGGTCGGACGTATGTACCCTGGAAGTTGTCGTGGAAGGCGTCTTCCAAGTCCTCCCAGCTGCCAATTGAATTTTTAGGCAAGCTGTTCAACCAGTGTTGAGCTGGTCCCTTGAGTTTGAGCGGGGGGTATTTGATGGCATGAAGATCATCACCGCGGGCCATGTGGATATAGAGAGGGAAGTCCTCGATCCATACCGCGGGATCTGTTGTTCCATCATACGATTCGATATTCACGGGTTTAAACCCTTCTGGGAATTCGTGCCCCATTACTTCATCAGTGAAGCAGAGGGGGTGTGTGGCGCCTCTATATCGGGCCAAGTCATGACGCAGCTCAGATGGAGTCCGTCTACGGTTTTTGGCCCGGACGTGATTATGCTTGTCACGTCTGGCTAGATAGCCATCGTTGCATGTTGGGGCACGCCCTCGCGATCCGTAGATCGATCTGGTCTGGCCTGCTCTACTGTCCAGGTCTTGACGCAGGTCATATGTATATCCCCGAGATGTTGTATGTCTACCTTTATGGCGAGGTGGTATGAGCTGGTGTTCGCCTTGAGTTGTCGTTTTGTCCCGACCACGTGGTGGTCGGTCAGCTGCATTACGCGTTGATGGTACGGGCTCAAGGACCTCATCGTCAAATTGAGGTAGTAATCTGCGCTTCGGGTAACTTTTGGTTGGGCGCACGAGGCCGTACTCCTCGGCTGCCAAGACATTAGTCCACCTATCGTTGAGCAGATCTTGATCAGCTTGCAGCAGCTGCTGCTGCTGCTTCTTTTCAGGCTCCTTGCAGTGGCAATTAGCCGGCGCTTAAAGCGCTCCTGCTCGAGGGGTTCCTCACGCATGATAAAGTCCTCGTTGCCGAGGCTCACATCATCCTCGGAGAGCGGAAGATAGTTGATATCCTCCGAGTCTTCGTTTATGGCCTGTTCGTCAAGGCTAACCTGCCCATCTTCCCGATCATCCTGTTCGAAAGTTGGCTCGATGGGTTCCTCTTTGTCTTCGGCACCGTCTGGAGTGTTGTCGTATCCTGTGCCGGCGTTGCTGTCTTTTGCGCGGCGTGAGTTAGAGCGGCGCCGCTGACGTCGACCTTTGATTGTATCTCAGGAGGTTCATCCTCAACCAGATCCTCTTTGTCATCGCCGTTACCCTTTTTGGGTGTATCCACCACGTACACGTCATACGAAGAGGTGGCCTTCCAACGGCCTGTAAATGGCGGATTTTGGGCCTGCTCTTCTCCGGCATCATCGTCCATGCCGTCGATGTCGTCGGAGCCATAATCGAGAATGTTAGTTAAGTCCTCGACAGTGGCTATGAAGTGGGTGGTGGGTGGGACGTAAAATTCCCTGCTCTCAGCCCCTAGTCCGGGCTGGGCGTAGTTCGGACATTGTTCATCTGTAATGACGAGGGATCGCATCAAGTCCAAAGCCTCACTTAAAGGCGAGGTTTTGCCAGGGAGAAGGGAATCCGTGGAGTACGGCGGGAAGGAAACTTCTTGGCCGAGCTCACACGATGTTGACTCCAAGGGTTCGGAGCCAGTGTCTGGAGGAGAGTCCGGTTTCATGATGGTTGCCAGCGACATTACTTCCTCCGGTTCTCCTGTACATGGTTTAGTGGCCGCATATAGTCCGGCGGGGTCAGGAGTCCCATCTTCGGACATGGCGACGCGCTCTGGATCTAAAGCCGAATCGGTGGTTGGAGTCGAGCTCCCTTGGAAGACCAAGTCTCCTCGGATATCCACGACATAGTCCAGATTTCCAAAGCTAATCTGGTGACCTGGGGCGTAGCTATCAATCTGCTCTAGATGGCCAAGTGAGTTGGCCCGCAGTGTGAAGCCGCCGAATACGAAGATGTGGTCGGGGAGAAAAATCTCCCTCAGGGCAGCATTGTTGAAGATGATTGACGGAGCCATCGAACCTTCTAGCGACGACACAGAGGAACTCTCAATGAAATCACCAATGTCGGTGTCAAAACCGGCGGATCTCGGGTAGGGGGTCCCGAACTATGCGTTTGAGGTAGATGGTAACATGAGACGGGGGACGCGATGTTTACCCAGGTTCGGGCCCTCTCTATGGAGGTAATACTCTACTTCCTGCTTGATTGATCTTGATGAATATGAGTATTACAAGAGTTGATCTACCATGAGATCATAGTGGCTAAAACCCTAGAAGTATAGCCTGTATGATTATGATTGCCTTTATGGACTAAACCCACAAGTTTATATAGACACCGGAGGGGATTAGGGTTGTACAAAGTCGGTTACAGAGAAAGGAATCTTCATATCCCAACGCCAAGGAGAGTCCCATCCGGACACGGGAGAGAGTCTTCTGTCTTGTATCTTCATGGCCCATTAGTTCGTCCCACGTTACATAGTCCGGACGCCCGAGGACCCCTTAATCCAGGACTCCATCAATCATCACTTCTTGAGGATTTTCCAAAGCGACCACGCCTTGGGAACTTCTGGAATTTCTTCATGAGCATAGCTAGCTCCTCGCTCAGTTCTTCAGGATCACCAAGGCTGCTACCATAATCTTCACCTTCAGATTCAGACACTGCCTTGGCCTTCAGGGCGCGTGATCTGCCATAGCTCGGACCATAGAGACCCCTCTTCTCAGCAAGCTGGAACTCATGAGTGTTTAGCCTTTCGAGGATATCAGCGGGATCAAGTGACTTGTAGTCTCCATGTTCTTGTATCATCAGTGCCAGAGTGTCAAATGAGGAATCAAGCGATCTCAGTAATTTCTTCACCGCCTCATGGTCGGTGATGTCAGTGGCACCAAGTGGTTGAAGCTCATTTGAGATGTCAGTGAGGCGATCGAAGGTTTGCTGAACATTTTCATTGTCGAGTATTTTGAAGCGGTTGAGGAGATTGCGAAGAACGTCAACTCGAGAGTCACGCTGTGTTGAGACTCCTTCATTTACTTTGGACAGCCTATCCTAGATAAGCTTAGCAGTTTCCAAAGCACTCGCTCTGCCATACTGCCCTTTACTCAGATGGTCACATATGATGTCCTTCGCTTGAGAATCGAGTTGCTTGAATATCTTCACATCAGCAGCACTCACAGAAGGTGTGACAGAGGGACACCATTTTCCACAACATACCAGAGATCATTATCAATTGCCTCCAGATGCATTCGCATCTTGTTCTTCCAGTAGGGGTAGTCCGTCCCACCGAAGGTAGGACACCCAGCAGAGACCTTGATCATACATGCGGTCGACATAACTAAAACTCCGGGCGATTAAACCAAAATCACACAGAATAAGGGAGTACCTTGCTCTGATACCAATTGAAAGTGCGTTAAGTTGACTAGAGGGGGGTGAATATGCGATTTTTATGAATTCTTCACTGAGGAATTTCAGGGTGAGGAAATTCCTTAGCGAAGAACCACTTGCAGCGGAATAAGTACTTAGATGCAGTCATAACATAACATAAGCATAGACATCATGATGAAATGAAAACAAACATAGAGTCAGAAAGCATAGGCACATGATAAAACAGGATGAAGACAAACAGACTGAGGAAATTGAACTGAGGAAATTGAGAAAGTCTTGAGTCAAAGTCTTCAAACAGATATGAAGAAGCACACAACACAGTAATTAGGAGATGAAAGAGTTGAGGAAATAGAACCAGTTGGCTAGGTGAAGACAGTGATTTGGTAGACTAGTTCCAACTGCTGTGACAGTTGTACGTCTGGTTAGGGTGGCTAGGTATTTAAACCTGAGGACACACAGTCCCGGACACCCAGTCCTGAACACGCAGTCCAGGACACTTAGTCCTCACCGTATTCCCCTTGAGCTAAGGTCACACAGACCTCGCCCAATCACTCGTGGTAAGTCTTCAGGTGACTTCCAAACCTTCACAAACACGGTCACTCAGTGATCCACAATTTCCTCTTGGATGCTCTAGATCATGACGCCTAACCGTCTGGAAGATGCACATTCTTCAAAGTTAACAAGCGTCGGATCCACGCAGGATCAATCTCTTCAGTGATGCTCAATCACTTTGGGTTTGTAGGTGTTTGGGTTTGGGTTTTAGGTTTTCCTCAGTTGATGATTTTCGCTCAAAGTCCTTGGAGGATGGGATGCTCTCAAATGACAACTGTCAGTTTCTCTCGGAGTAGCCGACCAGCTAGTGGTTGTAGGGGGCAGCTATTTATAGCCTAGGTAGCAGCCCGACATGATAAGACATAAATGCCCTTCAATGATATGACCGTTAGGTGGATAAGATATTTTGGGACAGCTGGCGCATAGCACAGCAACGGTCGGAAATTTGACAACCAAATTCCTCAGGGCTATCATGTTCCTCACTTGTAGGCAATCCACACTAGCGAATTCCTAACTCCCCAGTCAGAACAAATTCCTCAGAGACCAGAAGAACTTCGTCTTTGTCACTGAAGAAATTGACTGAGCTGCATGAGATTTCCAATGGCTTCACTCGAAGGGATTGGCAGGTGTAGGATTTTGAGATGAGCATCACTTGGAAATTTTTCCTTAGTATTTCCTTGACCCCCTTTAATAGCAAGGTGTTTCCTATGACTCAAAAAACAGAAAATAAAACTACGAAAACAAAAGTCTTCACGCTTCATGTTCCTCGTATGAATACCAAGTCTTCATCGTCACACCAATTTCTTCACTTTCAAAGTCTTCAGAAATCCAAAATCTTCAGTCGAAGACATTCATTTTTAGGGGTCGACTTTCTCTGTAAATATCAAACTCCTCGTAGACTTATAGACCTGTGTACACTCACAAACACATTAGTCCCTCAACCTATAAGTCTTCAATACACCAACATCACTAAGGGGCACTAGATGCACTTACATCACCATACATAGTTCAATCTGGTTACCGGCAAGTCTATTTACTCGTTTCGTAATGCATCATCCCGCAACTAACTCATTAGTCACATTGCTTGCAAGGCTTGTTGTGATGTGCATTACCGAGAGGGCCCAGAGATAGCTCTCCGATAATCGGAGTGACAAATCCTAATCTCGATCTATGCCAACTCAACGAACACCATTGGAGACACGTGTAGAACATCTTTATAATCACCCAGTTACGTTGTGACGTTTGATAGCACACTAAGTGTTCCTCCGGTATTCGGGAGTTGCATAATCTTATAGTCGGAGGAACAAGTATAAGTCATGATGAAAGCAATAGCAACAAACTCCTCATAGACATTCATTTTTAGGGGTCGACTTTCTTTGTAAATATCAAACTCCTCATAGACTTATAGACCTGTGTACACTCACAAACACATTAGTCCCTTAACCTATAAGTCTTGAATACACCAAAATCACTAAGGGGAACTAGATGCACTTACAATCTCCCCCTTTTTGGAAGCAATAGCAACAAACTAAACGATCATAGCGCTAAGCTAACTGATGGGTCTTGTCCATCACATCATTCTCTAATGATGTGATCTCGTTCATCAAATGACAACACATGTCTATGGCTACGAAACATAACCATCTTTGATAAACAAGCTAGTCAAGTAGAGGCATACTAGGGACACTCTCTTTGTCTATGTATTCACACATGTACTAAGTTTCCGGTTAATACAATTCTAGCATGAATAATAAATATTTATCATGATATAAGGAAATGTAAATAACAACTTTATTATTGCCTCTAGGGCACATTTCCTTCAGTCTCCCACTTGCACTAGAGTCAATAATCTAGATTACACAATAATGATTCTAACACCCATGGAGTCTTGGTGTTGATCATGTTTTGCTCGTGAGAGAGGCTTAGTCAATGGGTCTACAACATTTAGATCCATATGTATCTTGCAAATCTATATGTCCCCTTCCGACACTTGATGATGGATTGAATTGAAGCATCTCTTGATGTACTTGGTCTTCTTGTGAAATCTGGAGATTTCACAAAAGATTTTCATTGGACCCGATGCACTAGGTATGACACCTAGATCGGATATGAACTACTTCATCCAGACTCCTTCATTCGCTGCTTCCGAAGCAGCTATGTACTCCGCTTCACACGTAGATCCCGCCACGATGCTCTGTTTGGAACTGCACCAACTGACAACTCCACCATTCAATATAAATACGTATCTGGTTTGTGACTTAGAGTCATCCGGATAAGTATCAAAGCTTGCATCGACGTAACCCTTTACAACGAGCTCTTTGTCACCTCCATAAACAAGAAACATATCTTATTCCTTGTTAGGTAGTTCAGGATGTTCTTGACTGTTGTCCAGTGATCCACTCCTGGATTACTTTGGTACCTCCCTACTATACTTATATCAAGGCACACATTAGGTCTGGTAGATAGCATTGCATACATGATAGAACCTATGGCTGAGGCATAGGGAATGACTTTCATTCTTTCTCTATCTTCTGAAGTGGTCGGGCATTGAGTCTCACTCAACTTCACACCTTGTAACACAGGCAAGAACCCTGCCAGCGCGGATGTCCTCGAGCCCAAGGGGGCTGCGCCGGCCAAAAAGAAGCAGCTATTCAGATAAGACAAGGCGAAGACCAAGCAGGTACCGGTCGACGAGGATGGATCCACTGGCGCCACCTTCACCATAGGCGCCAACCTTGAGCCTGAGCAGGAGGAGGCCCTGGTCAGGTTCCTGCGCGCAAGAAGGTGTTTGCATGGGAGCCTGATCAGCTGGTGGGGGTCCCAAGAGATGTAATTGAACATCATCTCAACGCGTGCCCCAACGTGCGCCCCATGAAGCAGAAGGCAAGGGGGCAGTCCACTGAAAAGCAGGCCTTCATCATCCAAGAAACCCGCAAGTTAGAGGCAGCAGGAGTCATTAGCGAGGTCCGCTACCCTGATTGGCTGGCCAACCCTGTTGTCGTGCCAAAAAAAGGGAGGAAAGGAACGCATGTGTGTCGAATTCACCAACCTCAACAAGGCCTGCCCACAGGATCCATTCCTGCTCCCCCGCATCGACCAGATCGTCGACTCTACCGCGGAGTGTGACCTACTATGCCTCCTGGATGCCTTCTCGGGTTATCACCAGATCAAGATGGCGGTAGAAGACGTGGAGAAAACGGCCTTCCTAACCCCTTGTGGAGTATACTGCTATACCTGCATGCCATTTGGGTTAGCATAGCAGCGCGACCTTTCGTGACTGATGCACATCGCCTTGGGCCGGCAGCTCGGGTGGAACGCTGAAGCTTATGTCGATGACATTGTGGTGAAGTCTCGGGAGGCAAAAACCCTGATACAGGTGCTGGAAGAAACCTTCGCAAGCCTCAATAAAGTGGACCTGCGGCTCAACCCGGAGAAGTGCGTGTTCGGAGTCCCCTCGGGCAAGCTCCTGGGCTTCCTCGTGTCCCACAGGGGCATCGAGGCTAACCCAGAGAAGGTCAAGGCGGTCGATGACATGAGCCTGCCGAAGACCCTCAGATAAATGCAGAAGCTTACCGGGCGAGTTACCACGTTAGGGCGTTTCATCTCCAAGCTGGGAGAGCGAGCACTGCACTTCTTCAAGCTGATGAAGAAGAAAGGCCCCTTCGAATGGACTGAAGAGGCAGACAAGGCATTCCAAGACCTCAAGAAGTACCTTACCAGCCCTCCGGTGATGGTAGCTCCGCGCCCTCGGGAGCCCTTGGTGCTCTACCTTGCGGCCACCCCCTATTCCGCCAGCGCAGCCCTGGTGGCGGTTAGAGAGGAGTGCCGGACCAAGGCCGCAGGTGCCATCCCAGCCGGGGCAGAGCAGAGCCCGGAAGGCCTCGCGAAGACCACAACCGCAGCAGAAAGGGATCAGCCCCAGCAGGGGAGCGCATTCAGAGCGGAGGAGGCCTCTCGAGGCGACCAAGCGTCGGGGGCTCCGTCGCCTCAGGAGGTGCCTCAACCTCCGGAGGACGCAGGCTGCGCCAGTACCCTCAACCTCGTCGAACACCCTGTCTACTTCGTCAGCACGGTGCTACAGGACGCGAGGGCGGGGTACCCCATGCCCTAAAAACTCCTCCTCGCTCTGTTGGTGGCCTCGCGCAAGCTGCGGCACTACTTTCAAGGTCATCCCATCAAGGTTGTCTCATCATACCCCTTGGAAAGGGTACTCAGGAGCCCCAACTCAGCTGGGAGAGTCACTGAATGGAATATCGAGCTGTAAGCGTTTCAGCTGGAATTCAGCACGACCAGGGTCATCAAGGGGGGCACACTTGCAGATTTCGTGGCGGAATGGGCAGAGGCACCGGGGCTCAGAGCGGGTGAGGACTGGTCGCTTTCCCCAGGAAGTGAAGCCCCGGACGACTGGCTCATGTACTTCGACGGAGCGTTCTCGCGACAGGGCGTGGGGGCTGGTGCAGTACTCATATCCCCCACTCAGGACAAGCTCTACTACGATGTACAACTCTGCTTTCAGCATGGAGAGAAGGTCTCCAACAATATAGCAGAGTACGAGGGCCTGATAGCGGGCTTGAAAGCTGCAGTCGCCTTGGGGGTGAAGCGCCTCATCGTCAAGGGCGATTCACAACTCCTCGTCAACTTCTCCAACAAGGTATACGAGCCGAAGGACGAGCACATGGAAGCATATCTCGCGGAAGTCCGCAGGATGGAGAAACAATTTTGGGGGCTGGAGTTGCAACATGTGCCTCGCGGCACCAATCAAGAAGCTAATGACATTGCAAAGAGGGCATCCAGGCGGCTGCCTCAGGAGCCTGGCGTCTTCGAGGAGCGACTCTTCAAACCCTCGGCATCGCCATCACTGTCAAGCACAGCACAGCCTAGGGAGGAGCTCCCTCAACCGCCTGCCTTGGGAGCCCTGACCTGCTGCCCAACCTCGGGGGCACGCTTGCTCCTGGCGCTGGAGCCTCAGGAGGGGTGTTGGACCGCGGAGTTCAAGGATTACTTGATGCAAGGGACCCTGCCGGAGAAGGAGGAGGACGCGGAGCGCATTGCGCGGCAGGCCACGGCCTACTGCATCCAAGACGGAGAGCTCTACCGAAAGCGGCCGAATGACGTTACTCTACGTTGTGTCTCCAGGGAGCAGGGAAAAGAGCTGTTGGCAGACATTCACGATGGAGACTGCAGGAACCACTCGTCTTCGCGCACACTCGTCGGCAAGGCATTTCGCAGCGGTTTCTATTGGCCAACATCACTCAACGACGCAATCGAGCTGATGAAGGCTTGTGAAGCCTGTCAGTTCCACGCCAAGCAGATTCACCAGCCAGCTCAGGGCCTTCAGACCATTCCCCTCTCGTGGCGGTTTGCCGTTTGGGGACTGGACATCCTTGGCCCATTTACTCGGGCGCCAGGGGCCTATCGCTACCTTTATGTCGCCATTGATAAATTCACTAAGTGGGCCGAAGTGGAAGCTGTCCGCACCATCCCGCCCGGCTCAGCAGTCAAGTTCATCAGGGGCCTCGTGAGCCGGTTTGGGGTACCCAATCGCATCATCACCGACAACGGTTCGCAGTTCACCAGCAATCTCTTCAAAACATATTGTGCTAACCTTGGAACACATATATGCTACACTTCGGTGGCGCACCCTCGGAGCAACGACCAAACTGAGCGCGCCAACGCGGAGGTCCTGAAGAGCCTCAAAACCCGAACCTTCAAGAAGAAGCTGGAGGCCTGCGGCAGGGGCTGGCACGACGAGCCCCAGTCTGTGCTATGGTCCATCCGTACTACCGCTACCAAGTCGACCGGCGAAACCCCGTTCTTCCTCGTCTCACGGTCTTGGCGGTCCTTCCTCACGAGGTCGCATCGCTCCGCTGAGTCACAGCTTTCGGCGAAGCCTTGATGGGGCGCCATGTGGGAGATGGACCTCGTGCTTGGGGAGGAACGTCGTCGGGAGGCTGCGCTTCGGGCTGCGAGATACCAACAAGCCCTGCGGCGGTACCACTGTCGCAGCATCCGCCCCAGGACCCTCGAGGTAGGTGACCTCGTGCTCAGACGGGTGCTCTACAGGGAGGGGCTACACAAGCTCTCGCCCATGTGGGAGGGCCCGTTCAAGGTTGTTCATGTCTCTACGCCCGGCGCTGCACGCTTGGAGACTCAGGAGGGGGTGCCCATCCCAAACGCATGGAACATCCAGCATCTCCGGAAGTTCTACCCTTGAAGAAAGGCCCGGAGCCTGTGAAAAAGGGCAACGCCTGTGAAGCTCATTTCCCCGAGAAAGGCCCGGAGCCTGTGAAGAAGGCCAACGCCTATGAAGCTCATTTCCCCAAGAAAGGCCCGGAGCCTGTGAAGAAGGCCAATGCATGTGAAGCTCGCCGCCCGTGACACTCTCACGTAATAATGAGTTGGGGATGTACACGCCCCGGAGTCTCCGGAGAGCCGCCCTCGGGCCTCGGGGGTTCCCGCACACGCCCAGTGGCAGCACTTAGCTCCGCGCTGGTGAGAAGGCGTCGAAGACTAGATTAGGTGCCGGACGCAGCTTTTTCATTTGCTTTCTGCAGTTGGCTTGTTCGTTCTTATTTGAAGTTTATTGAAGTTGTTGCCGTCCTTAACTTGTGACTCTTTGTCTTTTTTTCACTCACTTGCCTCGTTTTCTCTCACGTGAGTCTCGCGAGGGAGCTACCGGGCACCCTCGCGAGTGTTTTCTGCCCCTGCCGTTTGAAGCTTTCCTATCCAAGTCCACTACGGGAGCACCCCTCCCAGTCCATGCCCCACGGGCATCGCGACGCGAACACAAGAACTGGGTCAGTCGCCTCCACAACTGAGACCGGCTGCTACCCCTCTGACTAATCCTTGCAGGACATGAAGCACGCGGCAAGGCGTTGGCCTCGGGAAGCGAAGATCGCGACAAGTCCCCCTGAGCTAAGTAATTCTTGCATGTGGGCATGCGGCACAAAACCGCAGCACAGAAATAGCGGAAACAACATGATAATTAACAACAACAGTTCAGCACGCCCCCACGGGGCCCTACACTACTTTATCTTTGCGCAAGGAAGGGATAAAAACAAAATAGGCACGACTTGCTCGGCACCAACTCGCGGCGAGGGCTCGTACTGCCTCCGGAGCTCAGCCAGACTCCTCCTCGCGCTTCATCGAGGCGCGACAGCGGACTGACCCGCTACCTCCCTCCAGGCGGGCGCGGCGGTGCGGAGGCTGGCCACGGCCACCGCTGAAGGAGCTGCCGTCTGAAGGGGAGCCGCCAAAGCTCGACGAGCCCCGAGCGCCGCCGACCACGCGCCTGCCGTCATCTCCATCCTGATCATCGCCGGGGCTGGGTACACGGCCGCGGTCATCGTCTTCTGGGCAACACCCAGCATGACGACCGTCTTCTCCGAACACCCTCACGTAGAAGGTGGCGTCGCCGTCGAACTGGAAATGCAGGGTACACCGCCGGCTTAGGCCACGCGCGCGGGCAAACGTTTGCCAGCCGCGGTCCAGGGCCGCATTCCCGGTGACAGAGACCTCCAGCGAAGCCCAGGAGGCCCTGCTGCAATAACCGTCCGCCTGAAGCCAGAGGCCGCCCGGGGCGCCGGCCGGAAGTTCACCTACAAAGAAGCGGGGAAGTTGGAGCCAGGTGCTGGTCGGGTCCGCCGACCACACGACGAACTCCGATAGCACCTCCGCCGAGTGGAAGCGCGGCCTAGGGGGCCGCGCAGTCACGGCGCCCCCCCATTGACAACCTGGCGCCCATCGCCGCGCGGGGATCGCCTCCACGACCACGGGAAGCCACTGCGGGAGCCATAGGATGCTTGCGAGGACGGCATCGGCCGCGCTTGGCCGGGGGAGAGTCAGGCCCTTCCCGACGAGCCTTTCCCTTCTCTGCGGCCGAAAACTTCTTCGGCGACGCCATGGGGGATGCCGAGTAGCTGGGATGGTGAGAAAGAAGGAAGCAAGGAGGGAGATGCACAACAGAGGCGTGCGCACTCCTGCATTTATGGCCAAAGGGAAGCCAACCGTCGGCCTCCACGCTCGCAGGTAATCATGACCCGTTTCTGCATGCAGGGACTTGTCAAGTCGAGCGGTTGCCAAGGCGGCGTGGGGAAGCGGATACGCCCACGTCCAATCAACCGCCATGCGGCGCCCAAGGTCGCAGGCTGATGGGGCCCGCGGCGCTCCGCACTTGCCCCTTCGCTTCTCCGCTAAGCCAAGTCCGAGCGCGCCTTGGGCCCGGGGGCTACTGTTGGCGTTCTGGGAACGGGGGTCCCCAGACTTGCCTACCTGCGGCCTGCAGCGTGGCTCAAGTGGTGGCCTAGTATGCCCATCTTCATCAGCACAAGACTGTAGACCCTCGCGAGGGGCCAAGCCTCGCGGGGTGGACGACGCAAGGCTTCCTCAGGGACGGCCTCGCCAGGCAGGCTCGCGAGGAGGCGGAGACATCAAGGCAGGGTACCTCGCGAAGTGCTCGTGACGCAAGCCATGACGATCGAGGCCAGGTAGGCGCCGACCTGCGCAGTGTCCTTGTTTCCTCTTTGGTGCAACGGGGGCAAGCATAGACACGGAGTACCGAGGAATCAGGCAAAGGTTGCCATTTCGATGCAACGAGACCAAGACCAGCGGAGCGGTAGGATGGAGGTCACCATGGAGCCCAAGACGGCGTCATCGCCAGTGCTTTTGGCAGCCGAAGACCAACTTTAGTCAGGATAACTTTTACTAGATGTTCCCCTTCGAAATGGCCATTGTTGGCGCCCTTCCCGCTCAATATTTGGGGAGAGGCCCAGGGCATCTATAAATAGAGCTAGCCACCACGGTAGATAGGAGAGAGACTTTTGGAAGCCTAGCAGAGAGAGAGGCGATCGAACTCACCCAAGAAGTTCATCGCACCAGCCCAAGAACACCTCTCGCGAGGCTGTTCTTCCCTTGCACTCTTCATCATCAGCCCCTGAGGCAATCCACCACACCACACACTGGAGTAGGGTATTACACCACAACGGTGGCCCGAACCAGTATAAATCTCGTGTCCCTTGTGTGGTTCATCGTTTCCAGCTTAGATCTCACGAGGCGATCGGACGTAGATCGGTAGGGGAGAGATCTTCGTACGCACCCCAGTGTTCGAACCTTAAGGGTCTGCCGGAACCCAAGATCCGACAATGTAAGCAGCTTCACCGAGGTCTTCCATAGAAAAACTCTTATTCAAGTATCCTTTTATGCTATCCAGAAATTATATATCATTTCCAATCAGCAATATGTCATCCACATATAATATTAGAAATGCCACAGAGCTCCCACTCACTTTCTTGTAAATACAGGCTTCTCCAAAAGTCTGTATAAAACCATATGCTTTGATCACACTATCAAAATGTTTATTCCAACTCCGAGATGCTTGCAGCAGTCCATAAATGGATCGCTAGAGCTTGCACACTTTGTTAGCATCCTTTGGACCGACAAAATCTTCTGGTTGCATCATATACAACTCTTCTTCCAGAATTCCATTCAGGAATGCAGTTTTGACATCCATTTGCCAAATTTCATAATCATAAAATGCGGCAATTGCTAACATGTTTCGGACGGACTTAAGCATCGCTACGGGTGAGAAGGTCTCATCGTAGTCAACTCCTTGCACTTGTCAAAAACTGATGTCTACTACGCAACCTTCTTCTTCTAGACGTTGTTGGGCCTCCAAGTGCAGAGGTTTGTAGGACAGTAGCAAATTTCCCTCAAATGGATTACCTAAAGTTTATCAATCCGTGGGAGGCGTAGGATGAAGATGGTCTCTCTCAACAACCCTGCAACCAAATAACAAAGAGTCTCTTGTGTCCCCAACACACCCAATACAATGGTAAATCTTATAGGCGCACTAGTTCGGTGAAGAGATGGTGATACAAGTGCAATATGGATGGTAGATATAGGTTTTTGTAATCTGATATATAAAAACAGCAAGGTAACTACTAATAAAAGTGAGCGTAAACGGTATTGCAATCCTGGGAAACAAGGCCTAGGGTTCATACTTTCACTAGTGCAAGCTCTCTCAACAATAATAACATAATTGGATCATATAATTATCCCTCAATATGCAACAAAGAGTCACTTCAAAGTCACTAATAGCGGAGAACAAACAAAGAGATTATTGTAGGGTACGAAACCACCTCAAAGTTATTCTTTCCGATCAATCCATTGTGCTATTCCTATAAGTGTCACAAACAGCCCTAGAGTTCGTAGTAAAATAACACCTTAAGACACATATCAACCAAAACCCTAATGTCACCTAGATACTCCAATGTCACCTCAAGTATCCGTGGGTATGATTATACGATATGCATCATACAATCTCATATTCATCTATTCAACCAACACAAAGAAATTCAAAGAGTGCCCCAAAGTTTCTACCGGAGATTCAAGACGAAAACGTGTGCCAACCCCTATGCATAGGTTCCCAAGGTCACAGAACCCGCAAGTTGATCACCGAAACATACATCAAGTGAATCAATAGAATACCCCATTGTCACCACGGGTATCCCACGCAAGACATACATCAAGTGTTCTCAAATCCTTAAAGACTCAATCCGATAAGATAACTTCAAAGGGAAAACTCAATCCATTACTAGAAGATAGAGGGGGAGAAACATCATAAGATCCAACTATAATAGCAAAGCTCACGATACATCAAGATCGTGCCAAATCAAGAACGCGCGAGAGAGAGAGAGAGAGAGAGAGAGAGAGAGAGAGAGAGAGAGATCAAACACATAGCTAGTGGTACATACCCTCAGCCCCGATGGTGAACTACTCCCTCCTCGTCATGGAGAGCGCCAGGATGATGAAGATGGCCACTGGTGATGGATCCCCCCTCCGGCAGGGTGCCGGAACAGAGTCCCGATTGGTTTTTGGTGGCTACACAGGCTTGTGACGGCGGAACTCCTGATCTAGGTTAAGCTCTGGAAGTTTGGGGATTTATAGGAGAGGTTGGAATCGAGAAAAAGTCAGGGGGGCCCACAGGGAGTCCACGAGGCAGGGGGCGCGCCCTCCACCCTCCTGTGGCCCACGGGACTCCCCTCCGGTAACTCTACATTCCAGTATTTTTTATATTTTCCAGAAAAAATCTCCGTTGATTTTAAGCGCATTCCGAGAACTTCTATTTCTGCACAAAAACAACACCACGGTAGTTCTGCTGAAAACAGCGTCAGTCCGGGTTAGTTCTAACCAAATCATACCAAAATCATGTAGAAATATTATAAACATGGCATGAATACATAAAAAAGTATAGATGCGTTGGAGGAGTATCAAAAACCTTTTGCAACAAGTCGAGCTTTGTAGACAGTAACATTACCGCCAGCGTCAGTCTTCTTCTTGAAGATCCATTTATTCTCTATGGCTTGCCGATCATCGGGCAAGTCAACCAAATTCCACACTTTGTTCTCATACATGGATCCCATCTCAGATTTCATGGCCTCAAGCCATTTTGTGGAATCTGGGCTCATCATTGCTTCCTCATAGTTCGTAGGTTCGTCATGGTCAAGTAACATGACTTCCAGAACCAGATTACCGTACCAGTCCGGTGCGGATCCTACTCTGGTTGACCTACAGGTTCGGTAGTAACTTGATCAGAAGCTTCATGATCATCATCATTAGCTTCCTCACTAATTGGTGTAGGAATCAGTGGAACTGATTTTTGTGATAAACTACTTTCCAATGAGGGAGCAGGTACAATTACCTCATCAAGTTCTACTTTCCTCCCACTCACTTCTTTCGAGAGAAACTCTTTCTCTAGGAAGGATCCATTGTTAGCAATGAAAATCTTGCCTTCGGATCTGTGATAGATGGTATACCCAACAATTTCCTTTGGGTATCCTATGAAGACACATTTCTCCGATTTGGGTTCGAGCTTATCAGGTTGAAGCTTTTTCACATAAGCATCGCAGCCCCAAACTTTAAGAAACGACAACTTGGGTATCTTGCCAAACCACAGTTCATATGGTGTCGTCTCAACGGATTTAGATGGTGCCCTATTTAATGTGAATGCAGTCGTCTCCAAAGCATAACCCCAAAACGATAGCGGTAAATCAGTGAGAGACATCATAGATCGCACCATATCTAATAAAGTGTGGTTACGACATTCGGACACACCATTACGCTGTGGTGTTCCGGGTGGTGTGAGTTGCGAAACTATTCCGCATTGTTTCAAATGAAGACCAAACTCGTAACTCAAATATTCACCTCCACGATCAGATCGTAGAAACTTTATTTTCTTGTTACGATGATTTTCCACTTCACTGTGAAATTCTTTGAACTTTTCAAATGTTTTAGACTTATGTTTCATCAAGTCGATATACTCATATCTTCTCAAATCATCTATGAAGGTCAGAAAATAACGATACCCGTCGCGAGCCTCAACACTCATTGGACCGCATACATCGGTATGTATTATTTCCAATAAGTCTGTTGCTCGCTCCGTAGTTCCGGAGAACGGAGTTTTAGTCATCTTGCCCATGAGGCATGGTTCGCAAGCATCAAGTGATTCATAATCAAGTGATTCCAAAAGCCCATCAGCATGGAATTTCTTCCTGCGCTTTACACCAATATGACCTAAACGGCGGTGCCACAACTTATATCTTTATTGCACTATCATTATTAAACTTATATCTTTTGGCTTCAACACTATGAATATGTGTATCACTACTATCAAGATTCAAGAAAAATAGACCACTCATTAAGGGTGCATGACCATAAAAGATATTACTCACATAAATAGAACAACCATTATTCTCTGATTTAAATGAATAACTGTCTCGCATCAAACAAGATCTAGATATAATATTCATGCTTAGCGCTGGCACCAAATAACAATTATTTAGGTCTAAAACTAATCCCGAAGGTAGATGTAGAGGCAGCGTGCCGATGGCGATCACATCGACTTTGGAACCATTTCCCACGCACATCGTCACCTCGTCCTTAGCCAATCTTTGCTTAATTTGTAGCCCCTGTTTCGAGTTGCAAATATGAGCAACAGAACCAATATCAAATACCCAGGCACTACTGTGAGCATTAGTACGGTACACATCAATAACATGTCTATCAAATATACCTTTCACTTTGTCATCCTTCTTATCCGCCAAATACTTGGGGCAGTTCCGCTTCCAGTGACCAGTCCCTTTTTAGTAGAAGCACTCAGTCTCAGGCTTAGGTCCAGACTTGGGTTTCTTCACTTGAGCAGCAACTTGCTTGCCATTCTTCTTGAAGTTCCCCTTCTTCCCTTTGCCCTTCTTCTTGAAACTAGTGGTCTTGTTAACCATCAACACTTGATGCTCCTTCTTGATTTCTACCTCTGCAGCCTTTAGCATCGCGAAGAGCTCGGGAATTGTCTTATCCATCCCTTGCATATTATAGTTCATCACGAAGCTTTTGTTGCTTGGTGGCAGTGATTAAGAACTCTGTCAATGACACTATCATCAGGAAGATTAACTCCCAGTTGAGTCAAGTGGTTGAGGTACCCAGACATTGTGAGTATATGTTCACTAATAGAACTATTCTCCTCCATTTTGCAGCTATATAACTTATTGGAGACTTCATATCTCCCAATCCGGGCATTTGCTTGAAATACCAACCTCAACTCCTGGAACATCTCATATGCTCCATGACATTCAAAACTTCGTTGAAGTCCCGGTTCTAAGCCGTAAAGCATGGCACACTGAACTATCGAGTAGTCATCAACACGCCGATCGCCGGGCATTCACAATGTCTGCTGATTCTTTGGCGCGGGTGGTACACCTAGCGGTGCTTCCAGGATGTAATTCTTCTATGCAGCAATGAGGATAATCCTCAAGTTATGGACCCAGACCGTGTAGTTGCTACCTTCATCTTTCAACTTAGCTTTCTCTAGGAACGCATTAAAATTCAACGAAACAATAGCACGGGCCATTTATCTACAACAACATAGACATGCAAAAAACTATCAGGTACTAAGTTCATGATAAATTAATGTTCAATTAATCATATTACTTAAGAACTCCCACTTAGATAGACATCCCTCTAATCATCTAAGTGATCACGTGATCCATGTCAACTAAACCATGTCCAATCATCACTTGAGATGGAGTAGTTTTCAATGGTGAACATCACTATGTTGATCATATCTACTATATGCACTACAAAAAATACACTTCCATGATGATACGCATTTGTCACAGTAGGTCACATTTTTTGTTATGCATCTACATCCATGAAGATTTTATGATAGAATCAAGAGTCATACCTGTGTTGTCGTAGAAGTGTTCCATGACATTACCAAAATTATCATCACGGAAGTGTTCACTTCCATGACGATAAATCGCGCATCACAGAAGTGATTTCATCAAGGGTGACTGACACGTGGCATCCACCGTAATGGTTCGCCGTTAAGCTATCGGGTGCGGTTTTGGATCTGATAACCCGTTAACAGCCCGAACCAATGGGAATTTTCCATGTGTAAAATTCTAATTGGCCGGAGGAAACACGTGTCAGCTTGTCAGTGGGTCAGATAGGCGCCTATGATATGTCGACACGTGTGATGGCCCACCACTGGCCCATTTAGCTTACAAAAGTCGGCCCGTTTGACTTGGTCAAAAGTTAGCGGGCTGGCCCATGAAAATCCTGTTAACGGTCTCTTCACAAATAGCCCATTTTACGGCCCGGTAACTCACGGCCCATTAGGGCCTACACGAAATTGGCCCAACAACGTCATGTGGGCCGTCGTATATAACACCAGCCCGTTTCACTTTGGGCCCATGTATGGCCCACGACGTCTTTCGGTCCATATGAGGCCTTCGTATCTTTAGGCCCTTTAGAGGCCCGCGGTGACTCTAGCCCATAATGAACAGTAAATTTCTTTGTACCCGTTAATGGCCCATGATTCACATGGGTCATTTCCAGCCCGTGTTAGCTTTCGGCCTACTGACGGCCCATACGTTCTTGGGCTCCTTTCCGGCACTCGATTACTTCCGACCCATTACTGGCATGTTGCCCTAATGGGCCAAATTCGGCATGTGGCAAGAGTCGGCCCATTTCTGGCCTGTTAACCCGTTGTGCCATTTCCAGCCCGTCCTATATTCTGGCCCATTAACGACCCGTTATGCGTGTGACAGAATTAAGCCTTTGTTGTCCTCCGGCCTGTTAACGACCCGTTACCGTGCTGGCCCGATTCCAATTACGCCCGTTTACGGCCCATGTAGACCCATTTATCCGACGGCCCGAGGCCCATCGATGCTAAGGCCCTGTTGGAGGCCAATTTATCGACGACCCGTAGGAGGCCCATGGATCCTACGGCCCGTAGCAGGGTCAAGGTTACCACGGTCCATATATGACCCATGGTTGTTGTGGCCACTAGCAAACTAGGGAAAAAGAAGACTAGGAAATAAATAAGCCCGAAACTAACGCTAGGCTATTAAGGCGATTGCACAGATTACATCCACTGGGCATCAAAGATTGCTACCAGTGCAAATATAGGGAACACCCTACACTATACAAAAATGGCTTGCTGTTTTCTTCAGCCGGTGGCTGCACGTTAAGAACAAATTTTGTATCGCAAAAAAACAAATTACAACTATAAAACCAAAGTAAGGTTGGCATAAAAGTTAACAGTCTTGCAGACAAATGCACCACCAGAAGTTCAGAAGCTCGGTTCATTTGACCGACTGGTATTACGATCATCTTTGTATTGTCCGATGGAGCACCATAACCTTCGCCTTCATTTCTCTTAGGCTCCTGAACAACATAGCAAATGTCTGATAGTCTGGTTTCAAAACCATGCATATCTTGACGACATTGAACAATGTCTGTCCTTGTTTCAAAAAGGGTTTCTGTTAGAGAATGGACTTGTGTCTGGAGCGTAGATATAACATTGTTTTGAGCTTGCATATCTTGATCATGAAGCAGTTTGGACGAGATTGCCTTAACAACCAACCCAGTATCGCGCAGGAACGTGCTTTTGGCACTATTAGTGGATAGGTACTGACCAACTGCAGCAAGAGCTGACATTGCGGTTATAGTTGAAGGTGGCGGTTCCACCATTTTCTCCATAGCTTGCTGAAAAGTTGCGTTTTTACATTAGTAGTACCAGAACTGAAGATATTAAGGAGGCAGCAAAACCAAACAAAATAGCTTTGGTCTATATACAGAACTTATTCTGGTGAACCGATGTAAAATATTAGTTGTATTTTACTGCAAAGTACATAATAAAACAAGATTCCAAACATATGACCATGTACCATGGCTAATGTATTGTCTATTTCTTCACATTGTATTGACAACTAAGGATAAAGAGACAAAGTTTATAATACGGTAAGCATAGTATGACATCATTCATATCACAAAACAACTGAGAACAGACAAACATGCAATTGTAACGTTGTGTGGGCAAGTCCAGCATGGAACTAGATTACAGGTCAAGATCAAAGGAACATCACTCCTCTCTTTTAAACCTTGTAAGGTGCAATGATACACTAAGACAATTGCGTATAAAATTGAAAAAGAGTAATAGACATTGGCTGCAAACCATGCAGTTCAAGGCACGAGTCAGAGTAAGTAGTAGTTAAAAGGCATGAGGATTAAGGACTTACGATAGCGGCTTTGACTGGTGTAGTCATGCCCTTCGTCTTACTGGTGTGACAGTCCTTGAAGATTTCCACAGCATTTGGTTCAGGTACTTTTTGGTCCTTGCGGGCTTTCCTCTGCATTTGGAACAAGTCAATATAGATCTGATAATATGGTACGGCGAAAAGAGTGAAACAGTAGCTAATTGCAAGAGCCTCGCAGTGTGCAATATAGCTACGAGATCCTGTCGTCTATTGGAATTTCACTTTCGTGCGGTTGGCCTTGTTCTGTGAACAGTTCACCTACAAGAAGATAGATTTGTGTGGCACATGCGTAAATAGGACTTCAACATGTGATCTGATCACATATATATAATGTACCTGATACTTCGGATCAGACCAGTGTTTAACGAGGCCTCTCCAGTCTTCATCTGATATATTTTCCACTGGAGATGTTTGGGCAAGTTCATTGTTAGCCTTGCCATCAAAGTGATTTTTCCTCAAGTTATACCGATATTGTCGCAGAGCAGACTTGAAAACATGGGTGCAAGCTTGTCTGGTTGCATCATCTTGGCTATCCAACTTGAACCTCATCTATTGAAAATTATGGGAGTCTCATTATCAGCAACCTAGAAAGTATGGGATAGAGCAAGACGATATTACTAGTTTCCATACATTACCATACTTACAGATAAATGGTCGAGGAAGGTGTTGAACTGGGTTTCGTCTTTATCATTCCTGTACTGAATCCATGTTGGGAGGATACGTACATGACACCTAACAGCAACCGCTGCCTCTGATACTAACTTGGTTAACTCTGTAGCGTCACGTGACCTTTTTAAACCTGCCTCAAAATGGATCTCCATTCTTCCTCCTCTAGATTTAGTTAACCTATCGAGCATTATCCCTTATATTTGTTTCCTCTTGCGCCTAGGTGCTAGTCCAACAACGAACATAGGAAGTGTTAGTGTACATCAAGCTGTGAGACTACATATAAAGAAGCATGCAACTGTAACTTGACTCCTGCAACTACCTTCTTGCTGTCGAAGCTCACAAAGTTCATCTGATCTAGCCAACTCATCTTCTGTCAAGAGTGCTTCGGAAGTAGTGTCAGGTGGCAAGGGAGCTTGGCAACGTGCTGCTAGCTGAGTTGACCAACGAGTAAATCGTGCAGCTGGTGGTACTGTGGAAGGTGTTGCAACAACTAGGGATGTCTTTGTTAGGAACCCGATCCTAAGTCACACCGATCTAGCATGTAACACATCATATCACTTTGCGGCCTCACGCATGGTATTCCCACGGGTGCCACCTTACCTGGCCGGGGACCGTTTGTGCCTTTTGGCTCACGTATATGATAGTGTTGCTAGCATCCATATGACAGAGAACCCGTGCCGACATGACTAGTTGTAAACCCAGAATGGCACTAACTTACAGGGACATGCATACATGACCCAGCAACGAACGTGTCGGTCATCAGCGAGTGAATTCGGAATGTAGCAACTGGGCTAGCAAGACTTCGGGAATCCAGGCTGTAGCAGGCTAATAGGACTCCGAAAGACACCGCGTGACATTTCCCCGAAGGAACAGACACATGATCGAAGAAGGACACATGCCGTCCAGTCTAAGTGTTCGGAAGCGGTAAGCTGGGCTATGAGGACTCCGGTAAACCGGGCTGTAGCAGACTACCATGGCTCAGTGGAAGCACTAGACTACATTTCCCCATAAGATAGGCTACCAAGGATAGACAACTAGGTTGTCAGATCCCACACATACCAAGCATTTCAAATCATACACACAATATGCTCGATATGTGCAAATACAACATGGCATCACAACAAAACTCTACCACTCAAAGTATTTATTCATTAGGCTCCGAAAAGCCAGATATTACAAACATGGGTCTGATGACCCAGCATTCAAGTCATACAAGCAACAAGCACATGCGGAAGCTTAACTTGTCTGAGTAAAGACAACTACAAATGAAAAAGGCTGAGAAACCTGACTATCTACAAGACCCTGCCAGGGGCACAAGATCGTAGCTGAGGTAACAAGCTTAACGTCAAAGTCCATGCGGAACTACTAGCGAGACTGAAATCTCTCTACAAAAACATAAATTAAGCAAACGTGAGTACAAATGTACCCGGCAAGACTTACATCAGAACTAGCTACATATGCATCAGTATCAACAAAGAGGGTGGTGGAGTTTAATTGCAGCAAGCCAGCTTTGACTCGGTGGCTACCCTGAACTACGACTGCAAGTAACCCTTTTGGGGTGGCGCACACGAGTCCACATATTCACCATATCAATACACCACTATGGATCCGCTCCCGTCTCCCTACGAGAACGCCATCCATAGCACTCACGCTTATCTTGCGCATTTTAGAGTATCCACTTTCACTTGTCTATGAACTGTATAGGCAACCCAGAAGTCCTTTACCGCGGACGCGGCTATTCGAATAGATGATGTTAAGCCTTCAGGGGTGTACTTCTTCACACACGCTCTCGCCACTTACCACCATGTACACGTCGTGTATCTCGGCAACCTTCAAGCGGAAGCCTGGCGAGGGAGTCGTCCATGACCTGACTAACCACACAAGGCTCTGATACCAAAGCTGCCAGGACCCCGATCCTAAGTCACACCGATCTAGCATGTAACACATCATATCACTTTGTGGCCTCACGCACGGTATTCCCACGGGTGCCACCTTACCTGGCCCGGGACCGTTTGCGCCTTTTGGCTCACGTATATGATAGTGTCGCTAGCATCCATATGACAGAGAACTCGGGCCGACATGACTAGTCGTAAACCCAAAGTGGCACTAAATTACAGGGACAGACATACATGACCCAGCAACAAACGTGTCGGTCATCAGCGAGTGAATTCGGGCTGTAGCAACTGGGCTAGCAGGACTCCGGGAATCCGGGCTGTAGCAGGCTAACAGGACTCCGAAAGACACTGCGTGACATTTCCCCGAAGGGACAGACACAGGATCGAAGAAGGACACATGCCGGCTAGTCTAAGTGTTCCGGAGCAGTAGCAACTGGGCTAACAGGACTCCGGTAAACTGGGCTGTAGCAGACTACCATGGCTCAGTGGAAGCACTAGACTACATTTCCCCATAAGATAGGCTACCAAGGATAGACAACTAGGTTGTCAGATCCCACACATACCAAGCATTTCAAATCATACACACAATATGCTCGATATGTGCAAATACAACATGGCATCACAACAAAACTCTACCACTCAAAGTATTTATTCATTAGGCTCCAAAGAGCCAGATATTACAAACATGGGTCTGATGACCCAGCATTCAAGTCATACAAGCAACAAGCACATGCGGAAGCTTAACTTGTCTGAGTAGAGACAACTACAAATGAAAAAGGTTGAGAAGCCTGACTTTCTACAAGACCCTGCCGGGGGCACAAGACCGTAGCTGAGGTAACAAGCTAAACGTCAAATTCCACACGGAACTACTAGCGAGACTGAAGTCTCTCTGCAAAAACATAAATTAAGCAAACGCGAGTACAAATGTACCCAGCAAGACTTACATCAGAACTAGCTACATATGCATCAGTATCAACAAAGAGGGTGGTGGAGTTTAACTGCAGCAAGCCAGCTTCGACTCGGTGGCTATCCTGAACTACAACTGCAAGTAACTCTTTTGGGGTGGCACACACGAGTCCACATATTCACCGTATGAATACACCACTATGGATCCGCTCCCGTCTCCCTACGAGAACGCCATCCATAGCACTCACGCTTATCTTGCGCATTTTAGAGTATCCACTTTCACTTGTCTATGAACTTTACAGGCAACCCAAAAGTCCTTTACCGCGGACGCGGCTATTCGAATAGATGATGTTAACCCCGCAGGGGTGAAGAAGAGGTCGGGGGAGCCGCTGCAGGGCGCGTCCACTCGCGTGGCTTGGCAGAGACGGCGTAGAGGTCCATGTCAAAGCTTCTTGGCGCGTCGGAGGGACGTGTGGAGGCCGGTGGCCGTGGTGGTGACGAGCAGCGTCGGCGGCAGCGCTCGGTGGCGCTGTGGAACCGAGCAGAGGAGGGAGAGGGAGTCCTGGGAGAGAGGGGAGAGGTGTGAGGGGTTCGGCGGGAGTGTGTGGCGCCCTCGGGTGCCTCCAGAGGCGAGCAGGTAAGTCGGAGGTGGCCGGCGTGTGGTTGCGCGCGCGGGCACGCGCCCTTCATCCTCCTGGCAAAAGGAGGAAGACGACATGGGAGGTGGAGATGGGTTGGGCCGGCTATGCACAGTGTTGGGCTACAGGAGCGCCAGGAAAGAAAGCCCAGGTAAGGGTTTTCCCTTTCTGTTTCCTTTTTCTATTTCCTGTTTTTATGTTCTGGTTTAAAATAAATACTAAACAATTAATAAAATCCTGGAAATTATTATGGGTGTCGTCTGAATTATTCCAGTGAACCTTAACCATTTCCAACATTTTTGGAGCATCTAAAATATATATAGCATTTAAGTAGCTCCAATTAAAATATGTTTGAATTAATTCAAAATCCAAAATGCCATGGAAAAATGTGCATCATCTCTGGTTACTCTTTCCAGCATTTTCCAAAAATGATGAACATTTTTGAAGGCCATTTGGGATCTTGAAAATATATTTATTTATTTAGTTGAACCTATTTGAATTTCATTGATGCTAGGGTTTGGTCATCCCCCATTTCAAAGTTTCATAAAATTTAAACATGATGCATGGATGCTTCTGCAAAGAAAGACAAGGTCTAAGCTAGGGCTGTGACAACTCACCCCCACTAAACAGGAATCTCTTCCCGAGATTCAAGACGTGAGGTCAGAAGACAGAGGGGACGCAAAGCTAACACAATCTTCATGATCCAATTATCCTCGTCGAGGATGTTGATTCGTTGCATCATATTGATCCTGACGTCTTTGCTTTCGAGGTCTTCTTTCTAACACGAGGACAAAAGAGCGAGATAACTCTACAGGGATGGATCATCTTAATGATCACAAGATCAACTCACAGAATGAGACGTAGAAATATCTCTTGAGCTGAGGGACAAAACACATATGAGGAGCGATGGAAAGAAGCAGGTAACGAAGGTTCAGATTGACAGGAAACAATTCCATGCTTAGAAGATGGTACATGGTTTCAAAGTAGCGAGGAATAATTGTCATGATTCCATAACGAGACACCTTGGGGGAGGTGACTCGTAGATTTATTCCCTTAAGTGGCAAGAATAATTACTTTTGATATAGAGATCATTGAAACTCTCTATACCAGCCTAAGGCAAATCACAATCGATTGTTTGAAGGAGTTCGAAGGAATGGCATACTCATACTAGAATGGATGATGTGGACTACGTTGTTGAAGACAACGCAATGGATGTTTTTTTTCTTATCATCGGAAATGGATGGGACCCATGGTAGGACCACTTCTGAAGATGATCCTGAACAGCAATTAGTGAGAGGGGCAGCCCATGGGAAGTTGGCACAATGGCGGTGCAAGCTAGGAACAAAATGCAAATGTTGGGAATGTTCCAACCATCATATCTGCCTGAGATTCAGATCTGATTGGCGTCAGGTGATACGTCTCCGTCGTATCTATTTTTCCAAACACTTTTGCCCGTTTTGGACTCTAACTTGCATGATTTGAATGGAACTAACCCGGACTGACGTTGTTTTCAGCAGACTTTCGATGGTGTTATTTATGTGAAAAAACAAAAGTTCACGGAATGACCTGAAACTCCATGTAACATATTTTTGGAAAATATTAAAAATACTGGAAGAAGAATCCACGTCAGGGGGGCCTCCACCTGTCCACGAGGGTGGAGGGCGCGCCCCCCTACCTCATGGGCCCCCTGACGCTCCACCGACCTCAACTCCAACTCCATATATTCACTTTCGGGGAGAAAAAAAATCAGAGAGAAGGATTCATCGCGTTTTACGATACGGAGCCGCCACCAAGCCCTAAACTCTCTCGGGAAGGCTGATCTGGAGTCTGTTCGGGGCTCCGGAGAGGGGAATCCGTCGCTGTCATCATCATCAACCATCCTCCATCACTAATTTCATGATGCTCACCACCGTGCGTGCGTAATTCCATCGTAGGCTTGCTGGAGGGTGATGGGTTGGATGAGATTTATCATGTAATCGAGTTAGTTTTGTTAGGGTCTGATCCCTAGTATCCACTATGTTCTGAGATTGATGTTGCTATGACTTTGCTATGCTTAATAATTGTCACTAGGGCCCGAGTGCCATGATTTCAGATCTGAACCTATTATGTTTTCATGAAGATATGTGAGTTCTTGATCCTATCTTGCAAGTCTATAGTCACCTACTATGTGTTATGATCCGTCACCCCAGAAGCGACAATAATCGGGACCACTCCCGTTGATGACCATAGTTTGAGGAGTTCATGTATTCACTATGTGTTAATGCTTTGGTCCAGTACTCTATTAAAAGGAGGCCTTAATATCCCTTAGTTTCCATTAGGACCCCGCTGCCACGGGAGGGTAGGACAAAAGATGTCATGAAGTTATTTTCCATAACCATATATAACTATATTCGAAATACATGCCTACATTACATTGATGAATTGGAGCTAGTTCTGTGTCACCCCATGTTATGATTGTTACATGATGAACCGCATCCGGCATAATTCTCCATCACTGATCCAATGCCTACGAGCTTTTCACATATTGTTCTTCGCTTATTTACTTTTCCGTTGCTACTGTTACAATCACTACAAAACCCAAAAATATTACTTTTGCTACTGATACCGTTACTTCCATATTACTTTACTACTAAATACTATGCTGCAGATACTAATTTATCCAGGTGTGGTTGAATTGACAACTCATCTGCTAATACTTGAGAATATTCTTTATCTCCCCTTGTGTCGAATCAATAAATTTGGGTTGAATACTCTACCCTCGAAAACTGTTGCAATCCCCTATACTTGTGGGTTATCAAGACTATTTTCTGGCGCCGTTGCCGGGGAGCATAGATCTATTCTTTGAGTCACTTGGGATTTATACTTGCTGGTCACTATGAAGAACTTGAAAGATGCAAAAACAAAATTTTATCCCTCAACTACGAGGGGAGGTAAGGAACTGCCATCTAGCTCTGCACTTGATTCACCTTCTGTTTTGATTAAGCTTGCGACACCTAAACCTGCTTCTGCTATTCATTCTGATATGTCGCATGTTATTGATGATGCCACATCTTCTATGCATGATACTTATGATGAAACTACTTCTATGCTTGATACTACTGTGCCACTTGGTGAATTTCTTGATGAATAACTTGCTAGGGCTAGAGAGAATGAAATTATTGAAACTGATAATATTGAAGATAGTGATGATGAAGACTCTCCCCCTAATAAATATGAATTACCTGTTGTGCCTGAGGGTTATGTTCTGGATGAAGAATCTGCTAGAGCTATTCTTGCTTGCAATGATAGAAGTGATCTTAAGAAGCTATTAGCTAAATGGAAGCAGCGATCTCTTAATGCTAGAATGAAACCTGACCCTGCTTTTGCTACTTCACCTATCTATGTTACTGATAAGGACTATGAATTCCCTGTTGATCCCGATATAATTACTTTGGTTAAGTCTGATCCTTTCTATGGTTATGAATCTGAAATTGTTGTGGCACATCTTACTAAATTAAATGATATAGCCACCCTATTCACTAATGATGAGAAATCTCGCTATCTTTATATCCTTAAAATATTTCCATTCTCATTAAAGGGTGATGCTAAGATATGGTTTAATTCTCTTGATCCTGGTTGTGTGTGTAGTCCCCAGGATATGATTTATTACTTCTCTGCTAAATATTTCCCTCCTCATAAGAAACAAGCTGCTTTAAGGGAAATATATAATTTTGTGCAAATTGAAGAAGAGAGTCTCCCACAAGCTTGTGGGAGGCTTCTCCAACTACTTAATGCTTTGCCTGATCATCCTCTTAAGAAAAATGAAATACTTGATCTTTTATAATGGACTAACCGATGCTTCTAGAGATTACCTGGATAGTTGTGCTGGTTACATTTTAGGAAAGAACACCGCATGAAGCTGAAATTCTATTGAATAATATGTTGACGAATGAAAATAATTGGACACTTCCTGAGCCAACTCCTGAGCCTATTCCTAAACCAACTCCGAAGAAGAGAGGTGTTCTATTTCTCGATCTGAAGATATGCAAGAGGCAAAGAAATCTATGTAAGAAAAAGGGTATTAAAGCTGAAGATGTTAAGAATTTACCTCCTATTGAAGAAATACATGGTCTTAATTTACCGCCTGTTGAAGAAACATATGATCTTAATCCTTCACCTATTGAAGAAACTCATGGTCTTGATAACCCGACACAGGTAGTAAAGGTAAATTCTCTCTATAGATTTGATGAAGGTAATATTCATCACTATAAGTCTGCTAGACAATGCTTAGAAGAGTTTGATAATTTTATTGTCAAACAAGAAAACTTTAATGCTTATTTTGGTAGACAATTGAAATACAATTCCGATATGCTTGAACACTTGGGTGATTATATGTCCAGAGTTAAAGGTGAACTTAAACTCATTAGTAAACATGCTTCTATGGTTACCACTCAAGTAGAACAAGTACTTAAGGCTCAAAATGATTTGCTCAATGAATTAAATAATAAGAATAATGATTATGCTGTTAGAGTGGCTACTAGAACCGGTAAAATTACTCAGGAACCTTTGTATCCTGAAGGCCATCCTAAGAGAATTGAGCAAGATTCTCAGAGGAATAATATTGACACACCTAGTTCTTCTAAAAAGAAGAAAAAGAAAAATGATAGGACTTTGCATGCTTCTGGTAAACCTATTGCTGAAACACCTGAGAATCCAAATGATATCTCTATTTCTGATGCTGAAAATCAATCTGGTAATGAACATGAACCTAGTGATAATATTAATGATAATGTTCATCATGATGCTTAACCTAGTAATGATAATGATGTAGAAATTGAACCTGATGTTGATCTTGATAACCCACAATCAAAGAATCAACGTTATGATAAGAGAGACTTTGTTGCTAGGAAACACGGTAAAGAAAGAGAACCTTGGGTTCAGAAACCCATGCCTTTCCCTCCCAAACCATCCAAGAAAAAGGATGATGAGGATTTTGGTAGCTTTCTTTGAAATGATTAGACCTATCTTTTTGCGTATGCGATTAACTGATATGCTCAAAATGAATCCTTATGCTAAGTATATGAAAGAAATTGTCACTAATAAAAGAAAGACACCAGAAGCTGAAATTTCCACCATGCTTGCTAATTACACTTTTAAGGGTGGAATACCTAAGAAACTAGAAGATCCAAGAGTACCCACTATACCATGCTCCATTAAAAGAAATTATGTTAAAACTGCTTTATGTGATCTTGGAGCCGGTGTTAGTGTTATGCCTCTCTCTTTATATCGTAGACTCGATTTGAATAAGTTTACACCTACTGAAATATCTTTGCAAATGGCTGATAAATCAACTGCTATACCTGTCGGTATTTGTGAGGATGTGACTGTTGTGGTTGCAAACGTTACTATATTAACGGACTTTGATATTCTTGATATTCGAGGCGATAGTATGTCTATTATTCTTGGAAGACCTTTTTTGAATACTGCAGGGGCTGTTATTGATTGCAACAAAGGCAATGTCGCTTTTCACGTTAATGGTAATGAGCATACGGTACACTTTCCAAGGAAACAACCTCAAGTTCACAGTATAAATTCTATTGGAAAAATTCCATCGATTATTATTGGAGGTTTTGAATTTCCTCTTCCTACTGTCAAAAAGAAATATGATATTCTTATTATTGGGGATGTGCATATCCCCGTTGAGGTAACATAGTGTTATTCAAAATTTCTCCGGTTCCATGTTATTCGGAATGAGTTTCTTAACAAGACCTGATCAACCTTGTTAGTGGATTCCTTTTTAAGAGCATGAGATGGATGAAACTAGAAGGCACAACCTTCTGTACCCTTCTTTTACTTTCTGTTATTTAGTTGAAATAAAGTAAAAATAGTATTTTCTGTCTGTTTTCTGAATTATCCGTGCAATATAAAAATACCCCGAAAATAAAAGTCCTCCAAATGCCCTGCAAATGAAATATGATTTTTTCTAGAATATTTGAGAATATCTGGCACTGAGAACACAGCAGGGGGAGCAAGCACCTGGCCACGAGGGTCCAGGGCGTGCCCACCCCTGCCCCCCTGCCTCGTGGGCCCACGGTGGCTCCCCTCCACTTATTCATGCACCCACACACTTCGTCTTCCTCCCAAAAAAATCACTATCCAGCTCAAGCATGAGTTCTAGCTCATTTTGCTGCAATTTTCAATCTCCTTGCTCAAAGCACCTCTCACAAAACTGCTTGGGGGATTGTTCCTTGGTATGTGACTCCTCCATTGGTCCAATTAGTTTTTGTTCTAGAGCTTTATTCATTGAAAATTTGTGCTGCCTAGGTGACCATGTTCTTGAGCTTGCATGTCAAATTTATATGGTCCCATGTAATTCTAATGCATGATATAGGCTCTAGGCACTTGTAGGAGTAGTTGCTATCAATTTGGTTGAGCTTGGTTCACTTCTATTTGAAGTTACTAAAAATTTCAGAAATTTTTCAGAGGAAGAAATATGCTTAGGAAAATGTACCAAGGTGGTTCTTCAAGGAAGCAAGGACCCAGGCTCGCAATGCGCGATGCCGATGATGAGCCACCAAGGAACGCTCCAGTGCGGCCTTGTGAATGGCCTTCATAGGACTTTATGGATCGAGCGGGAATCAAGGAAGAATTTAACGCATATTTGTGTAACGCTGATCTGGTGAGCTTCGAGGAGGAAAAGTGTCGTCAGTACCACTATCTCACTAGTTCCTTTGTGAGGAGGTTTGAATTTTCATCTTCATGCAATTCTCAAACTGTCCTGTTTGATCTTTATGAAAAATCTTATACTATGGACTTAGAGGATTTTACCGATGCTTGCAAACTTCCACAATGGGGTAGTACTAGTGAACCTCGCAAATCTGAATTTAGAGAATTTCTTGCTAGTATAACTATGGGGGAATCTAGAGATAGAGCACAAGCTACCATAGGGAGCATTCATTTTCTGCTATACATTATTTTGCTCTCTTCATAGGTAGGTGCATAAATGGTAAAGATGAAGCATGTCATATGTGTGTCCCTGACCTCAGTATTCTTAGAAGTGCTGTGTTAGGAGACAAATCTTATAATTTGGGAGCCAATGTTGCGCGTAGGTTGCATCACAATAGATTTAATGGAGATTTCTTTGGTGGAATTTATGAAACCCGCTTAGCTGATTTTCTTGGTGTAACCATACGTGATGACGATATTGAACTACCTCCTACTTATCTAGACTATAATGCCATGGTTCATCATCGTTTTCTTGAGAGGAACGAGCAGTCCCTCCAGTATCGCTTAATCTTTGACAGACGTCGTGCTGTCCATATTACTCTCCCTGCTCCTGACTTCTTTGATTATCAGGCAAAAGGAAGACATTTTATCACCAGAGAGGAGGTAGATGAGTATGAGAGGAGGGCGGAGGCAGCTCGCCGACACACTGCAGCTCAGGAGGCAATAGCCGCTGCATCTCAGTACGACCCTGGTTACAACTATGGATATCCGCCAAGCCATCTGTGGCAATAAACGAACTTAGGCCAAAAGCCTAAGCTTAGGGGAGTACGTATTTCTCACCGACATTACATTCATGTTCACACACTCATTGCTAGATGTCGGTGTTCATACTCTTTCTCTGTACTATCCATGCTAGTTTAATTTTCCTTTGTGTTGCTTTCTTCTTGTGTGTTTAATTTAGTGTCGCTTTTAGTTAAGTTTACTTTTCTTGTTGTAGTAGTAATAATTAAAAAGAAAACCCAAAAATATTTCCCGTTCTTCTTTTGCTTGTTGGGAGCTTTCCCGTGTAAATAGTTTTATTTCTTTTCTTTTCCTTGGGGGTCGATAGGAGAAGACCATGATTAAATTGTTGAAGTGGCTCTTTTATGCATTATTGTTGATTTAACCAAGAGCCCATATTGCCTTGTCTTCTCCTATTTATTGAATGCTCGCAGATTCCAGCTTAGTCCAATGCACATGCACTATTATTATTATTCACATCGTTCGGTCGTGCAAGTGAAAGGCAATTATGACGATATATGATGGACTGATTGAGATGAGAGAAGTTGGTATGAACTCGACCTCTCTTGTTTTTGTAAATATGATTAGTTTGTCGTTCCTGATTCAGCCTATTATGAATAAACATGTTTGCAATGATAATTAGAGATTATAGTTGCTTATGACATGCTTGATTAACTAGGAGCTTATAATGGTTTACCTTGCGTGCCAACATGCTATTAAAATGGTTGTGATGTGGTATAGTGGGGTGGTATCCTCCTTTGAATGATTTAAGTGACTCGACTTGGCACATGTTCACACATGTAGTTGAAACAAACCAACATAGCCTTCACAATATTTATGTTCATGGTGGATTATATCCTACTCATGCTTGTACTCCATGTTTATTAATTTTAATGCATGTGCATGACCTGTTGTCTCTCTAGTTGGTCGCTTCCCAGTCTTTTGCTAGCCTTCACTTGTACTAAGCGGTAATACTGCTTGTGCATCCAATTCCTTAAACCCCAAAGTTATTCCATATGAGTCCACTATACCTTCCTATATGCGGTATCTACCTGCCGTTCCAAGTAAATTTGTATGTGCCAAACTCTAAACCTTCAAATGAAATTCGGTTTTGTATGCTCGAATAGCTCATGTATCAGCTAGGGCTGTCCATATCTTCCATGCTAGGCGGGTTATTCTCAAGAGAACTCCGCTCCTCACCCACGAGAAAATGGCTGGTCACCGGGATGCCCAGTCCCATGCTTTATGCAAATCAAATCAAAATAATTGCAAAGAAAACTCCCCCTGGGACTGTTCTTAGTTGGAGGCACTCGTTGTTTCGCGCAAGCCATGGATTGATGCTTGTTGGTGGAGGGGGAGTATAAACTTTACCATTCTGTTTGGGAACCGCCTATAATGTGTGTAGCATGGAAGATATCGCCATCTCTTGGTTGTTATGTTGACAATGAAAGTATGCCGCTCAAAATATTATTTATCTCTATTACAAAATCGAGCTCTGGCACCTCTACAAATCCCTGCTTCCCTCTGCGAAGGGCCCATCTAGTTACTTTTATGTTGAGTCATCACCCTCTTATTAAAAAGCACCAGCTGGAGAGCACAACTGTCATTTGCATCCATTACTATTAATTTATATTGGGTATGACTATGATTGGATCTCTTTCGCCATGAATTACAATGTCTAGTCAGTCCTTGATCTTTAAAGGTGCTCTGCATTTATGTTTTGCGGTCTCAAAAAGGGCTAGCGAGATACCATCCTATTATATCATACTATGATTGTTTTGAGAAAGTGTTGTCATCCGAGATTTATTATTATTGCTCGCTAGTTGATTATGCCATTGATATGAGTAACATGAGACCTAAGAGTTATTGTGAATGTGGTTAGTCATAATCTTTGTTGAAAACTTGAATGCTGGCTTTACATATTTACAACAACAAGAGCAAACAGAGTTTGTAAAAGTTTTTCTTTATCACTTTCAGTTTATCAACTGAATTGCTTGAGGACAAGCAAAGGTTTAAGCTTGGGGAGTTGATACGTCTCCGTCAGTATCTACTTTTCCAAACAGTTTTGCCCTTGTTTTGGACTCTAACTTGCATGATTTGAATGGAACTAACCTTGATCGACGCTGTTTACAGCAGACTTTCCATGGTGTTATCTATGTGCAGAAACAAAAGTTCTCGGAATGACCTGAAACTCCACGGAACATATTTTTGGAAAATATTAAAAATACTGGAAGAAGAATACACGTCTGGGGGGGGGGTCCACCTGTCCACGAGGGTGGAGGGCGCGCCCCCCTACCTCGTGGGCCCCCTGACGCTCCACCGACCTCAACTCCAACTCCATATATTCACTTTCGGGGAGAAAAAAATCAAAGAGAAGGATTCATCGCGTTTTACGATATGGAGCCGCCGCCAAGCCCTAAACTCTCTCGGGAGGGCTGATCTGGAGTCCGTTCGGGGCTCCGGAGAGGGGAATCTGTCGTCGTCGTCATCAACAACCATCCTCCATCACCAATTTCATGATGCTCACCGCCGTGCGTGAGTAATTCCATCGTAGGCATGCTTGACGGTGATGGGTTGGATGAGATTTATCATGTAATCGAGTTAGTTTTATTAGGGTTTGATCCCTAGTATCCACTATGTTCTGAGATTGATGTTGCTATGACTTTGATATGCTTGATGCTTGTCACTAGGGCCCGAGTGCCATGATTTCAGATCTGAACCTATTATGTTTTCATGAATATATGTGTGTTCTTGATCCTATCTTGCAAGTCTATAGTCACCTACTATGTGTTATGATCCGCAACCCCAGTGACAATAATCGGGACCACTCCGTTGATGACCATAGTTTGAGGAGTTAATGTATTCACTGTGTTAATGCTTTGGTCCGGTACTCTATTAAAAGGAGGCCTTAATATCCCTTAGTTTCCATTAGGACCCCGCTAGCACGGGAGGGTAGGACAAAAGATGTCATGCAAGTTCTTTTCCATAAGCACGTATGACTATATTCAGAATACATGACTACATTACATTGATGAATTGGAGCTAGTTCTGTGTCACCCTATGTTATGATTATTACATGATGAACCGCATCCGACATAATTCTCCATCACTGATCCAATGCCTACGAGCTTTTCACATATTGTTCTTCGCTTATTTATTTTTCCGTTGCTACTGTTACAATCACTACAAAACCCAAAAATATTACTTTTGCTCTTCAGTATCAATACTTCCATATTACTTTGCTACTAAATACTTTGTTGCAGATACTAAGTTATCTAGGTGTGGTTGAATTGACAACTCGGCTGCTAATACTTGAGAATATTCTTTGGCTCCCCTTGTGTCGAATCAATAAATTTGGGTTGAATACTCTACCCTCGAAAACTGTTGCGATCCCCTATACTTGTGGGTTATCATCAGGATATTCCAGACTCACATGTCTGAGGAGAAAGTTTGCAACACAAGTCGACGAGATGACATTGCGAGATTCTCGGGAAATGAACTACGATAGCAAGCTCCAAAACATGAGCTGGTTCTGCTACATACATGTGAGCATGTTGTCCAAGACAAGAATGGCCACATCGTAGTCTTATAATAAAACACTATCGAGTTTAGGTGGGGAACCATCATCGAGGATATCAACGTCCTTGCATAAGGCATGCTTCTTAAGAAGGAACTTCTTCTCCTCGAACAAATCAATCAGTGGCTTGGTGTGCTAGGAACAAATATGGAATGGAGGCGACCAACCTATCAAACCATAGAGTACTTCGCACATAAGTGTGACTAACTTGGGATGATTCCAGAGGAAGCAAAAACAATCTTTCTCGGATCCACGGCGATAGCTTACATCAAGTGCACGTGAATTAAAGGAAGTCACTTCTTTCATCCAAACATATCCTTCATGAGATAGCACGAACAAAATGCTAGCACAAGTTTCCAACACTAGCTTAATGTTCAGCACGAGTCATGGAGAAGATAAGAATGTTTCTGATGGGCTCAATAGCAACTCATCGGAATTTCCATATCACTGGACTTCCACCATTATGTGAACACGGTGATAGCATTGGTCAAACCAAAAGATGTAATGGTGTATGCTTGAGGGATCAACCATGAGTAGGACAACATTACGAATATCGTTGGTTCTGATTTGATTTGATGATTGCCCATACTCAAATCAAAGATTGGATAAGGTGATAGGTCCATTAACTGATCACGAGGGTCAATCGGTGAAAATACCATCTTCCTTCAACACACATACAAGATATCCCTTAGTGATGAGCTAGGTCAGACAAGCTTTTATATTCCAACTGTCCAAGTTGTTGTTTAGCTTAACCAACAAGCTCAGGGGTATCCAACACAGATTCTTGGAGAAGGGTTGGTTACAAGAAAACCAACTTGATCACGAGCTCAACATAACAGTCAGGGGACAACCCAGTGATACTTCCCAGAAGATATTCGGAAAATCACGAACCATCGATATGTTACTAAGCTCGAGAGCAATCTTGCTTTTCAGGGCAAGACAATATGACCAAAAGAGCAAAGGATTGTTACGATCCTAACTCATTAAGCGAGGGGTGCACCAGGGAAAATGGACTAGGTGGCACTATCAATCTTAGAAAATGATGATTTAGTAACCAACGCGCTAAGAATGAAGTTATTGTCCATTAACTACCAAGCAACGGAGTTGCTAGGAGTATTGATTTCACACATCATGATTCACTTGTCGGCATTCCGGTTACAATAACACGGAACCGAGGAATGAACAATGATGGCAAGAAGTAACACTGCGTCAAGAATTCATAAGAGGTGGTGCAATTCTCATGACAATCCCGACATAAAGATGGCAATACCCCAAGGTAGAACAAAACAAAAGCTGGTTTGGCATTTGATCTGCGGAATACAACTACTTTGACCAGTCCAAGAAATGGATTAGGTGCTGGAGTTTGTTTCTCCCAGTCATTCCGGAATAGAATGGCTTGACGGACCACAAGAATAATAGGCATCGATAACACGAATGCACAACTAGTCCTGACTATCAATTGATAGACAGAGGTCAGAATACAACTAAAGAGAGACAACTCAAAGGAACATATGGTTTTCTGAGTTGCGGATGCATGGATTTAGTATGTCAAACAAGTTCAATATATTTGTTTCAGATAATCCATGCGGAAAGGTAGGACTGGCAGATTCACAATGCAGAATGGAGAACTCATCAAGACCACTCTGGTTGTGATCTTTTGGTTCAAAGAACTTCTACCATAATGGTTCATGGTATTGGAAGAACGATATACCATAGACCTCGAGGACTATCACAAAGGTTACTAATATCCTAAAGGAACTAGCAAACACTATCAACATGAAAGAGTAGAGTGAATCTCGGGTTCAAGAACCCAGGAATGGAATGCCTACTAACTAAATGGCATCACGGGATGCTTTCGAGAATGGTGGCCAGAATCATCACACTGGGAACACAAAACATGGCTAGATTACTAGGTGGTTCTCTAAGACACCTAGGGTCATAATAATAGCTCCAACATATATACCGAGGCAATGAAGTACCTCAACACACTGGTTAGTGTGGTTAATCTGGCCCAACGGAACATCATGAACGGAAAGAACGGAGATGCAAATGCATCAGACTATTTAGAAACCTGGGATGACTCGAACAACATAACGACTGTAAATGCTCAAAAATATTTGAGACGTCCTGCAAAATGGTGGTATAACCACTCCACATCACAATATCAAGGTTCTGAGACAACTTTTAACACACAAAAGTACTAGAAACTGAACTGAGACTTAAATCCACCAATCCTATAAGTCTCTATCATAGTAACTCGTCATCCTGATAGATAGATGAGAAGGCCTAGTTCTTAATCCCCATAGAAAAGAAGAGGTTGACTCAGATCAGAAGGGCATAAGGTAAAGGAGTAAAAAGAGCCTTATGTTACCTTCCACAATCAATTCCCTTATATAACTAAAGCATTTCTAGTCTCAACTTCGACCAGTTTGGCTTGATAATCCTACAAGCAGTCAGGCTCTGATACCAAAGCTGCCAGGACCCCGATCCTAAGTCACACCGATCTAGCATGTAACACATCATATCACTTTGTGGCCTCACGCACGGTATTCCCACGGGTGCCACCTTACACGGCCCGGACCGTTTAGCCTTTTGGCTCACGTATATGATAGTGTCGCTAGCATCCATATGATGAAGAACTCGGCCGACATGACTAGTCGTAAACCCAAAGTGGCACTAAATTACAGGAGACGGACATACATGACCCCGAACAAGCGTGTCGGTCATCAGCGAGTGAATTCGGGCTGTAGCAACTGGGCTAGCAGGACTCCGGGAATCCGGGCTGTAGCACGCTAACAGGACTACAAAAGACACTGCGTGACATTTCCCCGAAGGGACAGACACATGATCGAAGAAGGACACATGCCGGCTAGTCTAAGTGTTCCGGAGCAGTAGCAACTAGGCTAACAGGACTCCGGTAAACTGGGCTGTAGCAGACTACCATGGCTCAGTGGAAGCACTAGACTACATTTCCCCATAAGAGAGGCTACCAAGGATGGACAACTAGGTTGTCGGATCCCACACATACCAAGCATTTCAAATCATACACACAATATGCTCGATATGTGCAAATACAACATGGCATCACAACAAAACTCTACCACTCAAAGTATTTATTCATTAGGCTCCGAAAAGCCAGATATTACAAACATGGGTCTGATGACCCAGCATTCAAGTCATACAAGAAACAAGCACATGCGGAAGCTTAACTTGTCTGAGTAAAGACAACTACAAATGAAAAAGGCTGAGAAACCTGACTATCTACAAGACCCTGCCAGGGGCACAAGATCGTAGCTGAGGTAACAAGCTTAACGTCAAAGTCCATGCGGAACTACTAGCGAGACTAAAATCTCTCTACAAAAACATAAATTAAGCATCCGGCAAGACTTACATCAGAACTAGCTACATATGCATCAGTATCAACAAAGAGGGTGGTGGAGTTTAATTGCAGCAAGCCAGCTTTGACTCAGTGGCTATCCTGAACTACGATTTGCAAGTAACCCTTTTGGGGTGGCGCTACGAGTCCACATATTCACCATATCAATACACCACTATGGATCCGCTCCCGTCTCCCTATGAGAACGCCATCCATAGCACTCACGCTTATCTTGCGCATTTTAGAGTATCCACTTTCACTTGTCTATGAACTGTATAGGCAACCCAGAAGTCCTTTACCGCAGACGCGGCTATTCGAATAGATGATGTTAAGCCTGCAGGGGTGTACTTCTTCACACACGCTCTCGCCACTTACCACCATGTACACGTCGTGTATCTCGGCAACCTTCAAGCGGAAGCCTGGCGAGGGAGTCGTCCATGACCTGACTAACCACACAAGTCTCTAGTCCAGCTTTATCACCTATTCGGGTTCCATCCGCAAGGAGATCCAGCCGGGGTGTCGCTCACGGCCCCAAACAATGAGAGCAGGGTTCCCGAGGCACCAAACGGGCGTCCCAGTACACCTTGCCTCGTGTCTCTACCGCATCATAACCCACCCCTAGGGTCAGTGCTACGCATGGCCCCCAACACATATCCTACAAACACCAGAAACTAGTTGCAAATCCTAGACAGAGATCAAGGCGATTAATAAGTCGAGAGGGGAAATTAAGCATTCCAATGCATGGTAGTAGCTACTCATGGATCACAAACACAGAACTCAGTTCCTGAGGACGGCTGCAATGAGACAACCCACCATGTACTCCTACATGGCCTCTCACCGCTACCTTTACCAAATCATGTTCACACACTTAGCTCTCAACGATAGGACATGTTCACCACATTCCAATTCATCCCCGATGAATCAGACCTGACTCAACTCTAAGCAGTAGCAGGCATGACAACAAGCATGAATGAGTAGGCACATCAGGGCTCAAACAACTCCTACTCATGCTAGTGGGTTTCATCTATTTACTGTGGCAATGACAGGTCATGCAGAGGAACGGGGTTCAACTACCGCAACATGTAAAACATGAATTGTTGTTATCCTACTGCAATAAAAGAGAGCAGGAGCGAGAGAGTGGGATTGTATCGGAATGAACAAGGATTTTTTCTTGCCTCGCACTTCTGAAGATAGTATAGCTCTTCATCAGTGTCATCAAACTCATCGTCGGAACATACATCTACTAAGGGGGAACAACCACCGGCAACAGAGAAAGAACACAATCAATACAATGCAAAAATATGATGCATGATCATGACATGGCAACGTGCTGTGATTTGAGCTAATGCAACTAGCAGTGATTTAAATTAAGTTGATTTGAACCAAGGGTTCAAATTCAAACTCCATATGTGATTATTTAAATGCCAACTATGCAAATTGTCATATATAGCAAGCTTTGGTTGTTCAAACATGCATGAAAATGGTATAGATGGATAGATTGCATTTTTCTGATAATTTTTCATATATAAATCTTTTAATTATGATCTATGGTTTAATTTCTATGAATTTTAGAAGTTTTAACCATTTTCTGAAATAAATAAATCATTAATGATTTATTTAAAATCCCAGAAAAGCATTACTGCGTCAGCCTGACGTCAGAATGACATCATTAGTTCAATAGCGTCAGCCCAGGTCAAACCTGACGCTGGGACCCACTGGTCAGTGACTAGGCTAATTAACAGAGACTGTTAGTGCTAATTTAATCCTAACTAAAATTGTCAGTGGGACATGGGCCCACATGTCAGTGACTAGGGAGGGTAGTTAGTGATCTAACTAGTTTTAGCCTAATTTGACACGTCAGCCGGCCAGGGTTAGGCTGCCGGCGACCTCAGCCGACGGCGGAGGCACGCCGGAATCTCTGTTCCGGCGACCATTCGTCGCGCGGGTGGATTCTACGGGACCCTGGGGATGCGCCGCGTCCAACGGTGCCACTGGTTGGTCGCGTAGTCGTCGGAGCTGACGGCGACAAGCACATCCGCGGCGGCGCCCGCACGGAGTTGGCCGGGATGGCGTTGTGGTATACGGGAGGAGGAGCTGGTGGTGGCTATGGGCTCCTGGAGAGGCGGGGAGAATGATGACGCGTGCGGGGATGGCTGGTTCAGGCTCTGGCCACGGCGGCGCCATGGCCGGCGGCATGGAGCTCTCAGCTCCGGTGGTTAGGCGGGCTAGAGGTGGGGATTGACCGCGGGGAGAGGGGGGAAATGCTCGGGGGCTCACAGCGGCGCCGTAGGGATGGCCAGCGTGCTCGGGGAAGCTCGGACGATGGCAAGTCGACCGTGGAGATCCGCGGCGGTCGACGGTGAAGAAGAGGTCGGGGGAGCCGCTGCAGGGCGCGTCCATTCGCGTGTCTTGGCGGAGACGGCATAGAGGTCCATGGCGAAGCTTCTTGGTGTGTCGGAGGGACGTGTGGAGGCCGGTGGCCGTGGTGGTGACGAGCAGCGTTGGCGGCAGCGCTCGGTGGCGCTGTGGAATCGAGCAGAGGAGGGAGAGGGAGTCCTGGGAGAGAGGGGAGAGGTGCTAGGGGTCGAGGGGAGTGCGTGGCGCCCTCGGGTGCCTCCAGAGGAGAGCAGTTAAGCAGGAGGTGGCCGGCGTGTGGTCGCGCACGCCGGGCACGCGTCCTTCGTCCTCCTGGCAAAAGGAGGAAGACGACAGGGGAGGTGGAGATGGGCTAGGCCGGCTATGCACAGTGTTGGGCTACAGGAGCGCCAGGTAAGGGTTTTCCCCTTTCTATTTCCTTTTTCTATTTCCTGTTTTTATGTTGTGGTTTAAAATAAAGACTAAACCATTTCATAAATTCCTGGAAATAATTATGGGTGCCGTCTGAATTATTCCAGTGACCCTTAACCATTTCCGACATTTTTGGAGCATCTAAAATATATATAGCATCTAAATAGCTCCAATTCAAATATGTTTGAATTAATTCAGAATCGAAAATGCCATGGATAAATGTGCATCATCTCTGGTTACTCTTTCCAGCATTTTCCAAAAATGATGAACATTTTTTAAGGCCATTTGGGATCTTGAAAATATATTTATTTATTTAGTTGAACCTATTTGAATTTCATTGATGCTAGGGTTTGATCATCCCCCATTTCAAAGTTTCATAAAATTTAAGCATGATGCATGGATGCTTATGCAAAGACAGACAAGGTCTAAGCTAGGGCTGTGACAGTCTTTGCTTGTTTGGTGGCAGCTATTTGTTTCTGTTTGGCTTGTTCTGCAGCTCGTGTAGCACGGGATACCCTGTTTGTACAATTTTTCGCTGGACTTTGACCTTCTATTGCACCATCAGTACCAGCAGAATCTGCAGGATTCTTCCACTTCCCTTTCCCTGTCATTATGTGCTCCTTCCTCTTTCTCTGTGCCATGTTAAGTCAAGCCGAAAGAAAGAAATTTCACTAAATTAGAAGCAATGCAATGGAAGGTAGACACCATATAAAAGATGCTACAAATATCGCTCTGCCAAGTTAACAGTGTCTCATCATAAATGGCGTTTAAACAAATGTGAAGCAAGACAAGAAATAAATCATATGCAAGATGCAAACAACATCACACTACCAAGTTAAAGGTCTCTCGTCATTAGTGCCATTGCATATTCACAGCATTGCATATTCACAGCTTATGATGTGTAAACTAAGGAGAAGGCATTTCAACAAATTAGAAGCAATGAAGCTAGACACCATATGAAACATGCAACGAATATCACTCTACCAAGTTAAAATTGTCTCGTCATTAGTGCCATTTCAACAAATTAGAAGTAGTACAAGCTAGTAAAAAATGCGAGATGTAACCTATATCACACTCCCAAGTCAAACGTGTCTTATGATAAGTGATTGTTGTAGGTTACACAACAATAGTACTTTGATGTAAGAACATGGTGTGATAGACATATATTGTATGTTCTAGAAATAGGAACACGTGTCTTCTTCACAAGTATAATGTGTAAAGTAAGCAGATGGAATTCAACAAAATTAGAAGCGATACAAGCTAGACATCATACATAACATGCAACCACATATAACAGTGCCAAGTTAGAGTGATCACCTATGATGGTGCACTAGGGGAGACATGCTCATCATCAACACAGCTACTTTGAGTGTCTATGCATGTGTTGTCTTGGAAATCATCTTGGGGGGATGGAGGAGTAGAATCTGTAGAGGCCCTCGGTTTGGAAGGAGCACCTTTATCTGTTGCCTTGCTAACTTCCTTCCGCTTTATTGATTTTGAATTGTCAAGTAAAACCGACAAGAAAAAGCAATAAAATTCACTCTTCAGAACTCATCCGTGCATGATACTGACAATCACTACTTTGATGTAAGGCAAACACATGATACCAGGATGAAATAATACGAAAAACAGGATGGCATGGCATATTCACAATTGTTTGTGTAAACTAAGTAGAAACCATTTCAACAAATAAGAAGCAATGCAAGCTAGACACCACATGAAAGATGCAACCAATATAACTCTGCCAAGTTAAAAGTGTCCCATCATAAATGGCATTTCAACAAATTAGAAGCAGCACATGCTATAAATCATATGAAAGATGCAACTAATACCACACTGCATATACTAAAGGTGTCTCATCATATTGACTGATGCAGGATAAAAACAATAGTTTTATGTAAGGACATGCTTAATAGACAGATGTACTATGTAGTAAAAACAGGAAGGCATGTCACACTAACAGGTATAATGTATAAACTAAGCAGAATAGCACATGCAATTTAACCAGATTGGAAGAATTACAATCTAGACACCATATGCAACATGCAACCACATATCACACTGCCAAGTTAGAGCAAGCACCTGCGATGCTAGTGTAGGGGAAATGCGATAATCAACTATAGAGCTATGTTCACTATCTTCATCTAGCCTTGCTGTTTCTTGAGAATCATGTGGGGAGGCTGACGCTGCATTCTTTAAATGAGGATCTTTTCTCACAGTAGTCCACTGGCCTGACTGCCTCATCATAAGTGATTGATGAGGGATACACAAGAACATTAGTTTGATGTAAGAACATGGTTAATAGACAGATGTACTAGTATGTACCAAAAACAGGAAGGCATGTCATATTCAAAGGTATAGTGCTAAGTAGGTGCAATTTAACCAAATTGGAAGCAATACAAGCTAGGCATCCGACTGGAGTGGTGAGCATGATCATCTAGGACCTGAGAGCCTGGTGGGAGGCGGGTTGCTTCGCCACCATCATGGAGTTGGCTTCCAAGTGATGCATGTCTGTGTTGGGCTTGTCACTGGCTCGGACAGTGCCCTGACTAGCTATTTGTCTTCGGGTGCTCACGGGATGGTGGTTCATGTAAAAAATATCTTTCCTTATCTTAATAAAGGCTGACTTCGGCCTTTCGAATACAAACTAGACACCATATGCAACATGCAACCACATATGGTACCGCGAAGTTAAAGCAAGCACCTGGGATGGTGCTTCATTGCGAGCGAGGTCATCAACTTCAGAGCTACGTTTACCGTCTCCATTTGCTGACACTGCACCCTTTATAAGGCTGACATGTGTCTGGCCTATCCGCGTACGATGCTGGAGCGACTTCTCTCTTTTCTTTTCTGCTTCTCTCATAGCAGCAGAGTCTGAAATACCCTTGCATAAAAACACAATAGTGAGAGTATGGGTGAAGTTTGTGCAGAACTAGTGCACTGTAAAGTAGCAGATAGCAGGTGGCTAGAAAATAAATGATAGGAGACATATGATAGGTCTACAACATTGCATGGCAAACAAAATTAGATTCTACTCCGTATGATTTTGTAATATATGAGCACAGGAAATGCAGGTACTCCTCCAGCACACCACCACATGTGGTCCTATCAAGATAACAGTCGATTGGAAATAAATAGGTCAGTCGATTTTTTTATGAACCGTCCGATCTATAAGGAACGGGCAGATGGCCATCGTTTACCTCCCGCCATTCACTGTTGACGATCTTTCTCGAACCGCCAGCGACCACTGGCCTAGAATCCTGCCTCCACCGCCCCGCCCTCCTCTCGACCTCACACCACCGTCGTGCTTGGCAGTGCCCCCAGGCCATCCCTCTAATCCCGGCCGACCTCCAGATCGGGCACCAGTGATACGTCTCCAGCGTATCTATAACTTTTGATTGTTCCATGCTATCATATTATCTGTTTTGGATGTTTAATGGGCTTTATTATGCTCTTTTATATTATTTTTTGGGACTAACCTATTAACCGGAGGCCCAAAGGTGCGATTGTCGCTTTTTTGCCTATTTGATGTTTGAGAAAAGTAATATCAAACGGAATCCAAACGGAACGAAACCTTTGCGAGGATCTTTCTTGGAACAAATGCAATCCAGGAGACTTGGAGTGGAAGTCAGAGATGCAACGAGGTGGCCACGAGGCAGGAGGGCGCGCCCCCACCCTTGTGGGCTCCTCGTAGCTCCACCGACATACTTCTTTCGCCTATATATACTCTTATACCCTAAAAACATCCAGGGGAGCCACGAAACCACTTTTCCACTGCCGCAACCTTCTGTATCCGTGAGATCCCATCTTGGGGCCTTTCCTGTCTATCTACCGGAGGGGGATTCGATCACGGAGGGCTTCTACGTCAACACCATGGCCTCTCCGATGATGTGTGAGTAGTTTACCATAGACCTTCGGGTCCATAGTTATTAGCTAGATGGCTTCTTCTCTCTCTTTGGTTCTCTACAAAGTTCTCCTCGATGTTCGTGGAGATCTATTCAATGTAATACTTTTTGCGGTGTGTTTGTCGAGATCCGATGAATTGTGGGTTTATGTTCAAGATTATCTATGAACAATATTTGATTCTTCTCTGAATTCTTATATGCATGATTTGATATCTTTGCAAGTCTCTTCGAATTATCAGTTTGGTTTGGCCTACTAGATTGATCTTTCTTACAATAGGAGAAGTGCTTAGCTTTGGGTTCAATCTTGCGGTGCTCGATCCTAGTGACAGAAAGGGAACCGACACGTATTGTATTGTTGCCATCGAGGATAAAAAGATGGGGTTTATATCGTATTGCTTGAGTTTATCCCTCTACATCATGTCATCTTGCTTAATGCGTTACTCTGTTCTTATGAACTTAATACTCTAGATGCATGCTGGATAGCGGTCGATGTGTGGAGTAATAATAGTAGATGCAGAATCGTTTCGGTCTACTTGACACGGACGTGATGCCTATGTTCATGATCATGCCTAGATATTCTCATAACTATGCGCTTTTCTATCAATTGCTCGGCAGTAATTTGTTCACTCACTATAATATATGCTATCTTGAGAGAAGCCACTAGTGAAACCTATGGCCCCCGGGTCTACTTTACATCATATAAGTTTCTGATCTACAATTCTAGTTTACTATTTATTTTGCAATCTTTACTTTTAAATCTATACAACAAAAATACCAAAAATATTTATCTTATTATATTTATCAGATCTCACTTTTGCAAGTGGCCGTGAAGGGATTGACAACCCCTTTATCGCGTTGGTTGCAAGGTTCTTGATTGTTTGTGCAGGTTCTAGGCGATTTGCGTCTAGTCTCCTACTGGATTGATACCTTGGTTCTCAAAAACTAAGGGAAATACTTACGCTACTTTACTGCATCACCCTTTCTTCTTCAAGGGAAAACCAATGCATGCTCAAGAGGTAGCAACCAACAGCTCTAGGCCCCACATGCCCCTAAGATAAACACCGAGGCGCTGCTTCCCCGGCGTAATAGGCGGACTAGCACCTGTTACACCAGGGAATACTTCCGTTAATTGGGAATCAACTAACTAGGAATTGAAATCCAGGGGGCAACGGACCTCTAGCTAAGGTGAAATAGTATATGAGGAGAAACCTTGTGCATCGCGAGTTACTAGGAACATCTAGTATCAAGAAGAAGCGGTCAACTAGTGTCTTCTGTGGGATGAATACCGTGCAAGCAGACACGTAAGATTTGCATGAATAAGGGAAGAGGAGTACCATTTCCGGTTGCCAGTGTGGTCTCCTCCATATGTCGCTTCGATCTTCTTCTTTTTGCCAGGGAAACCAATGTTTTGGAGGAGGGTGCAATCTTGGACGAACCCATGGCCAAATCGTTGACTGTGTTGTTGTGGCCGTATGTCGGCGGAGGGGAAGCAGATCCAAGGCGGCGAAGGACGGCGTAGCAGGAACAGCTCCAGTGCGGTGGACGGTGGCAAAGTTGGAGCGGCAGTAGTGAGGCACAGGACGGCGTGGTTGAACTGTCTCGGGTACGGACGGCGATGGCTTAGCTTCAACTACTAGCCATGGAGGGCATTGTGGTTGGGGTTGTGGTGGACAACGATGTCGGGGTATCGGCTCCGGCATGATGGAGGAGGGCGGCGGTTGATGGGTGGGATGGGGTGGCGGACGGAAGACGCCGGGGTTTCGCGGCTGGTGGAGAGGTAGTTTTGGCGCTGTCGGATTACGGGTTCCGGCAAACCCTTGAGGTTTGAACACTGGGGTGCGCACGAAGATCTCTCTTCCCCTATCTCACACTCTTGCAATGATCTCAAGGCCAAGCACGCCGAACCCAAAGAACAAGGGACACAAGAGTTTATACTGGTTCGGGCCACCGATGTGGTGTAATACCCTACTCCAGGGTGGTGTGGTGGATTGCCTTGTTGGCTGCGGATGAACAAGTACAACGAAAGAATAGCCTCCTGAGGAGAGGTGTTCTAGAGCTCGGGGAGCTGGTGCGTGTGAGGATGGAATGGATCCGATCCAAGATGAGTTCTCCTCCCAGATCCGTCCTGCTCTACCGTGGTGGCTAGTCCTATTTATAGAGGCCCTGGTCCTCTTCCCAAATATTAGGTGGGAAGGGATCCCACAACGTCCAATTTGAAGGGGGACAGCTAGTACAAGCTATCATGACAAAAGGTGGTCTTCGCCTACCAAAGGCTCTGGTGGTGACAACGTCGTGGGCTCCGCGGTGACCTCCATCCGGCCATCCTGCTGGTCTTGGTCTCGTTGCACTGATATGGAAACCTTTGCCTGATGCCTCGGGACTCCTCGCCTGCGCCTTCCTCTTTGGCGCCAAAGAGGAAACCAATACTCTGCGCCCGCTGGCACCTGCCTGGCGCCTGCCTGGCCTTGGTCGTCACGGCTCACGTCATGGGAACCTCACGAGGTGCCCCTTGCCTTGATCTCTCCACTCCTCCCGAGCTAGCCTAGTGAGGCTGCCCCTGAGGAGATCTTGTGTCGTCCGTCTCGCGAGGCTTGGCCCCTCGTGAGGGTCTTGAGTGCTTGCTAGTGAAGATGGGCCGTACCAGGCCGTTGGTGGAGCCACACCGTGGGCCGCAGGTAGGCAAGTCTTGGGACCCCCGTTCCCAGGACACCGACAGTAGCCCCCGGGCCCAAGGTGCACTCGGACTTGGCATCGAGGCGAAGCCAAGGGTCAAGTGTGGAGCGCCGCTGGCCCCAATAGCCTGTGGCCTTGATTGATGTGTGGCGGTTGACGGGACATGGGCGTCTCCACTTCCCCACGCTGCCTCGGCAACTGCCCGACTTGATGAGTCCCTAGTGCATTAAGAAAAGCCATCATTACCTACGATCGTGGAGGCCGTCGGTTGGCCTCCTCCTGCTATAAATGGGGAGGGAGCGGAGCCCCCGTCGCCCATCTCTTCCTCTGTTCCACTTGCTTCTTATTCCTTGCTCCTTGTTTCTCTGCTAGCAGCGACGCCCATGGCACTGATACGGAGATTCTCGGCCGTCGAGAAGGGAAACGCCCCCCGCGAAGTGCCGGGGCCACTCCCATCGAAGAAGAGGCTGGTCTGCTGCCGCGACGTCGTCGTGAGGCCGGAGGTGATGAGGCCTTGGCATGAGCGGCCTCCTCCCGGATATCCCCCGCCTGTGTACGCCTAGGCAGAGGGCTCCGGAGGAGGAGGCGGCAATCAATGCCGACCGCGTCGAGGTCGTGATGGCCGCGCCGCGGTGATGCGCGCCGCCTCCTCAGGAACCCACGCCAAGGGCTCCTCGCGTGAACTGGTGGTGTGGGCGGTGATGCCCCCACTCACTTGGATTCGCCTCCCGCAGTTCTTCTCCACCGAGATGCCGCCAAGGGGGCCCCTCAAGCTGTGGCTACAGCACGCCGAGTGTGACGCCCCGGTGACGGGGGCGGAGGTTGAGGTCGTCTCCCCGGGCAAGATCTTCATGACCCGCGGATGGGGTGAGTTCGCCCGAGTTTGCCATGCGGAGGGCACCCTCGCCGTCCACTTCGAATACGATGACGCCTCCATAATGTTCTTCAAGGTCTTCGACGAGGAAGGCCGCCGCCTCGACTGCTGCCCTGGAGGGGGTCATCGGGATGGCACAGCGGCAGGAGTCGGGCCTGCTACTGGCCTCGCCAGCAGTTCCTCCGGCAGCAGCGATGACGCTTGGGAGTCCAGCGAGTCTCCCGAGCCCTACGAGACTCCGGAAACGAGCGAGCTAGAGCAGTTGGCGTCAACTTCGTCATTCAGACCAGCTCGTTGACCTTGAGGGCTTCGTGCCTTGCGGTCCGTGGTGTCTCGAGACCGCAAGGCGGAGGAGGAGAATATGAAGGCCCGAGAGGACGCAGTCAGAGGTCGCAACGCCGAGCTGGAGCAGTTGGTGAGGGCACAGGCCACGGAGCGCAGCCGGCTGGAGAAGCTGGAGTAGGAGATGAAGGCAGAGAAGGCCAAGCTTGAAGCCAAAGCAAAGGTCCTAGCTGAGGACCGCGTGGATTTCAAGTCCCTTGAGGAGAAGTCCCGCGTGGCGCTGCGGGCACTCTATGAGAAGGGTTTGGAGGATCCGCTGGCGACAGATGACGAGGGGCCCACCCAGCTGCTCCCTCATCTTGTCGCGGTGCTCGAGGACGTCGTCGATGGGATCAGCCCCTTGGTGGAGGGGGAAGCCCATGCGCTCTCCTCATCTGCATTGACGCGCGTCTTCAGCCACCTCCATCTTCGTGATCCTGACGCCGACCTTGACGAGCTGCTCGAGCCCGTGGATGATGAGCGCTGCGCAGCCGCTGCCGAAGCCGTGAAGAGCCGGGTGGAGGCCTTGCTGAAGAAGTTCCGCGCCTTCGACCCTGCGCCCTCGACTGGTGGTGCTGCTGAACCTGCAACTCCGGCGGTCAGCACAGGCGAGGGCAACGTTGCCGTCGAAGGGGCACCCCTTGCAAGTGACGGCGGCGTCCAAGGATGACGAGATGGCTTGCTAGCGGCTCCTTTTCCTGCTTTATCCCTGCAACATGCACCATGCCTCGTGGAGGCGTTTAAACTTGCGTTTGGTATTTGAAGAACAATATGTTTTGTAATATTTGTTTGAGATTCCGCGATTTCCTTCCCGTTTGCTTGGTGTTCTACGTCGGCAAGGCCCGACCCCGCGCGTACCTCAGTCGCTGTTGGATCGTCCGAATCGCCAGGACGAGACCAAGGAGTGAGGGGCTACGTGGCTAGTTAGGCTACTGAGTCGCGATGCTGAGGAGTCCCCTTGACGCGCAAACAGCTTACGAAAAGGGAATGCGAGAGTAGGCCTAGTGTTCTACATCGTCGGGTGAGGACGGACTAAGGGCTCCTCGGGCGTCCGGCCTGTTGTACATGGGCCGGACTAATGGGCTGTAAATATGCAAGACCAAAGACTCTCTCCCGTGTCCGGATGGGACTCTCCTTGGCGTGGAAGGCAAGCTTGGCGACCAGGTATGAATATTCCTTTTCTCTATAACCGACTTTGTACAACCCTAGCCCCCTCCGGTGTCTATATAAACCGGAGGGCTTAGTCCGGAAACATATATAGTCATACAGGCTAGACTTCTAGGGTTTTAGCCATTACGATCTTGGGGTAGATCAACTCTTGTAATACTCATATTCATCAAGATCAATCAAGCAGGAAGTAGGGTATTACCTCCATAGAGAGGGCCCGAACCTGGGTAAACATTGTGTCCCCTGTCTCTTGTTACCATCGACCTTAGACACACAGTTCGGGACCCCCTACCCAATATCCGCCGGTTTTGACACCGACAGCGGGGCCCGACCCCGCGCATACCTCAGCTGCCGTTAGATCGTCCGGATCACCAGGACGAGACCAAGGTGAGGGCTACGTGTGATTAGGCTCCTGAGTCGCGATGCTCAGGAGTCCCCCTTGACGCCCGAACGACCTTCATACCTTGGCTCCGCTCGGGAGGACGCGTGACGACCAGGTCCGAGGGACCTGGCAGGGCGGCATACTCTTGGGCGTGACCCGAGCGCAGCCCCCGTGCCCAGCCCCCCCCCCCCACACACACACACACACATGGCTCTCCCGAGGGGAAAGCGTTGCGATGAGACTGGACACTAAGCCGGGTGGCTCCCTGAGGTTGGTACGGCCATGGGGCCGCCCTCAGTTGTTTATCACCAGCGCGGAGCGCAGCGCTTCCACCCTTGCACGGGCATAGCCGCTCCTCGACCGTGTCGATTGCCAGCGCGGAGCATGGTGCCTCCACTGGTGCTCCCCGTCGCCACGATGAACATGACCTAAATCTGTCGTCGGGCCATGCCCAGGAAATTGCACCTGTAACCGCTCTGGCCTTAGATCCGGAGCAGATCGCGCCATCCGAGGACGAGAAGCTCAATCCCGCAACGGAAGCCGTAGATTCCGCGGCATTGGAGCCGCACACAGACCTAACCTCCGGTGATGTCTGTGTCACCGGGACCTCAGACTCGTTTCCGGCTATAAGTTCCGAGCCATGTAAAGGCTCAGGTATGTCGGCGAGATCGGTCATCAAGAATCGAATTCAGCGCCACGGACATCTTCCGGCACTCGCCTTTAGGCGACATGCTGAACTCATTAAAAAATCTATCCCTAGCGGGGACTCTCAGCCGAATTATATGCGGTTTGAACTGGAGGCTGACGATGGAGAATTTCGTTTCCCACCCACCGCCCACTTCATAGCCACTGTCGAAGACCTAACCAACACGCTCGATTATGACTCCGAATACATCGATGGTATGGACGACGATGTCAGAGAAGAGGAGGCCCAAAACCCGCCATTCACCGGACGATGGACGGCCACTTCCTCATGTGACGTATACATGGTGGATGCACCAAAAGACAATAGCGGCGATGACAAGGAAAACCCAGTGAAAGATGACCCTCCTAAGACACAACCAAAGCACCGGCATCAGCGGCGCCGCTCTAAATCGTGCCGCAGCAAAGACAACAACACTGGCACAGGAGACGATAACACTCCGGATGGTGCCGAAGACACAAAAGTCCTCGACGAACAAACTGCCGAACAAGACAATCGGGAAGATGGGCAAGTTAGCCCTAATGAACAGGCCATGGACGAAGACTCGAAGGACAGTAGTTATCATCCGCTCTGCGAGGAGGAGGTGAGCCTTGACAACGAGGATTTTATCATTCCTGAGGAACCTCTCAAGCAGGAGCGCTTCAAGCGCCAGCTAATAGCCACTTCAAGGAGCCTGAAAAAGAAGCAGCAGCAGCTTCATGCTGACCAAGATCTGCTCAACGACAGATGGACTGATGTCCTAGCAGCCGAAGAATACGGCCTTCAGTGCCCAGCCAAAAGCTACTCGAAGCGCAAATTGCTACCTCAGTTTGATGACCAGGCACCGGAGCCCGTACCATCATCGCGCAATGCGGCTGACCGACCACCACGCGGTCGGGATAAAGCGGCAACTCAAGCCGAACACGAGACTGCCCCACCTCACTGTAAAGGCAGGGATAAAACAGCTCGGGGTTATACATATGACCTTCGGTAGGACCTGGACAGTAGAGCAGGATATACAAGATCGATCTACGGATCGCGAGGACGTGCCTCGACACGCGACGACGACTATCTATTCGGACGTGACAAACCTAGTCACGCGTGGGCCGAAAACCACAAACGGACTCCATCGGAGCTACGTCGTGATGCGGCCCGATATAGAGGCACCACACACCCTCTTTGCTTCACTGATGAAGTAATGGATCATGAATTCCGAGAAGGGTTTAAACCCGTAAATATCAAATCATACAATGGAACAACCGATCCCGCGGTATGGATCGAGGATTTTATTCTCCACATCCATATGGCCCACGGAGACGACCTTCACGCCATCAAATACCTCCCACTAAAACTCAAAGGGCCAGCTTGCACCGTTAAACAGCTTGCTGAAAATTCTATTGGCAGCTGGGAGGACTTGGAAGAAGCCTTCCTTGACATCTTCCAAGGTACATATGTCCGGCCACCAGATGCCGATGACTTAAGTCACATAGTTCAACAGCCTAGAGAGTCAGCCAGGAAATTCTGGACTAGGTTCCTAACTAAAAAGAACCAGATCATCGACTGTCCGGATGCTGAAGCCCTAGCGGCCTTTAAACATAGCATCCATGACGAATGGCTCACCCGCCACCTCGGCCAGGGAAATCCGAAGTCTATGGCAGCCGTCACGACACTCATGACCCGCTTTTGTGCGGGTGAGGATAGTTGGCTAGCCCATAGCAAAAACACAACAAGTGAAATGGGCACCTCCGAGGTAAAAATAGCAACGGCAAGCTCCGACGCAGCGGACACAAACCCCGAAGCAATGGTGACAACACCGATGACACGACAGACAATGCCGGATTTAGTGGCTCCAAGTCCGGTCAGCGGAAGAAGCCATATAAAAGAAACAATCAGGGACCATCCAGCTTGGACCGCATACTCGATCGTCCGTGCCAGATCCATGGCACCCCAGACAAACCAGCCAATCATACCAACAGAGATTGTTGGGTTTTTGAACAGGCCGGCAAGTTAAATGCAGAGAACAAGGAAAAGGGATCGCAAAGCGAGGACGATGACGAGGAGCCCCAGCAACCGAACACAGGGGGACAGAAGAAGTTTCCCCCTCAGGTCAAAACGGTGAACATGATATATGCTACACACATCCCCAAGAGGAAGCGCAAGCGCGCACTCAGGGACATCTATGCGTTAGAGCCAGTCGCCCCAAAATTTAATCCATGGTTGTCATGCCCGATCACTTTTGATCGTCGGGATCATCTGACCAGTATCTGTCATGGCAGTTCAGCTGCACTGGTCCTCGACCCAATCATTGATGGATTCCACCTGTCGCGAGTTGATACGTCTCCAACGTATCTATAAGTTTTGATTTCTCCATGCTATATTATCTTCTGTTTTGGACATTATTGGGCTTTATTATTCACTTTTATATTATTTTTGGGACTAACCTATTAACCGGAGGCCCAACCCAGAATTGCTGTTTTTGCCTATTTCAGAGTTTCACAGAAAAAGAATATCAAACGGAGTCCAAACGGAATGAAACCTTTGGGAACGTGATTTTCGGAACGAACATGATCTAGGAGACTTGGACCCTACGTAAGAGAAGCTTCCAGGAGGCCACGAGGTAGGGGCGCGCCTACCCCCCCCCCCCAAGCGTGCCCTCCACCCTCGTGGGCCCCCTATTGCTCCACCGACGTACTCCTTCCTCCTATATATACCTACGCATTCTCAAACGATCGACATCTGAGCCAAAAACCTAATTCCACCACCGCAACCTTCTGTACCCACGAGATCCCATCTTGGGGCCTGTTCTGGAGCTCCGCCGAAAGGGGCATCAATCACGGAGGGCTTCTACATCAAAACCATAGCCCCTCCGATGAAGTGTGAGTAGTTTACCTCAGACCTTCGGGTCCATAGTTATTAGCTAGATGGCTTTCTCTCTCTTTTTGGATCTCAATACAATGTTCTCCCCCTCTCACCATCGAATCAACTACTTTGCCATCTGCCACTCTTTGCCGTCACTAGCAGACGGCAAGAAGAGCTCTTTGCCATCACTACCCAAAAGCAGACGGCAAAGAACTAGCTGATGGAAAAGACTTTCTTTGCCATCAGCCAGTTCTTTGTCGTCCGCTAGCAGACGGCAAAGATTCTTTGCCGTCGGCTAGCAGACGGCAAAGAGGGAGGGGGGCCCCACTGATGAGCTTCTTAAAAAAACTTAACGGCCCCCCTCTTTGCCGTTCGCCAAATAGACGGCAAGAAGAGCAAAAAAGCGGACGGCAAAGGGGGGCATTTACTAAGATTTAACATATCTAACGGCCGCGTCCCCCGCCTCTCTCTCTGCTTTCTCTCCCCGCTTCTTCACACGCCCGCCCCCACCACTGCCGCCCCGCCCCACCACCGCCGCCCCACCGTCTCCCCGCCTGTCGCCATCGCCGCTGGCGTTGCCGCCTGCCGCCTGCCCTGCCCCTGGCTCCACCGCCGGGACCGCACTGTCTGCCTCACCACCCGCCGCCCCACTGCCCTCGCCCC